>JAAXOA010001493.1:0-15778 GCA_036561885.1 Salina celebensis
AACCCTTTCTGATTCTTTTAACAACAGCATATATTTTACAAGGTATGCCAAAAAGGTCGTGAAATGCCATACTAACAATATTGCGTCGAGTTTGTAGCAATGCCAAACTTTCCCGGATTTGAAGACATTTCGTATGAAAGTTAAATGAACCGAGATTTATATGAAACAAGGTATTCATTTTATAACAAAAAGAATGGTACCGTGTAATTGGAAGCTTTTGTTTGAATGTTTGGCGAGATATTATATGTACAAAACATACATTTTTGATACGCACTGGTTTTGAATTTAACTGTGGAATGAATACACGCATCGTTTTCAGATTTAGCCAAAAGTCCGAAAACAGATTTGATCGCTATGTGCAAGCTACTAATTAAAATGGAATAATTTGTGCAAAATTTTACAGTCCTACGAGTCTTCAATGAAGACTACTCTTCGTAAACTTGAAATGTGCGAAAATACATGCCTCGAATAATATTATCTGTTAATTTTGGGATGTGGGGAGGGAATGCTATTTTGTTAGCCGTTTACCCAAGCTCATTTCACATTGCTCCGGTTAGCTCAAGAAGAAAAATGCTCATGCACAGCGAAGATTCATTTGCGTGTATGAAAAATGAAGATAATTTCAATCCCTAATAGAATAATAAAAATTGAATACGTATCTATACGTATCTTCAAGAGAGCTGTTCTGTTCCATCATTGTTTTTTTCTGTATTTGACTAGACACTTTGGAAACCATAGAGTATCTTGTTTCCAGTTGAAAACTTTATCATGCGATCACAATTCCGATTTAGGGAACAAAAGGTGTTACATTCTCAAAAAGTTCATGAACTTGTATTTCACTCGGATATGGATAAGAGCGTAAGTTATGGAAGTTGCCGTACAATTAAGGTCCACGAAAATGTGTTGCCAGTGTGTTCCTTCATAGCAGTCTCCAAAATCGTGCCTTCCTCAAACTCTTTCCTGCTTTCTCTGCGTAGCCAAACACGGTCCAGAGCAGCGAGCCGTGACTTCATATAAATGTAGGCTCCACGCTGTTTTAAATGGCGATCAGGCTACTTCATCACAGTGAACAAACGTTGTGTTTTTATCGAAACGGATGTACAAAATGAGATCTCTGCTGTCTTATGAATTCCAATAAACGCTGTTTTAAATGGCGATCAGGCTACTTCATCACAGTGAACAAACGTTGTGTTTTTATCGAAACGGATGTACAAAATGAGATCTCTGCTGTCTTATGAATTCCAATCACAACTAAAGTATCATCTCCACGGCTATAGTTACTTTTCACCGGGAGAAAACGTGTGTGTGCCGAAATAGAGAAAGTTATAAGTGAAAATTACCGTAGTTACATCTGCCACCTACATGTGCAGCTTTGTCATGCAGAGAAAGAAATATTAGACGTACAAGATTTATGTATCTTGTCCGATGCACTTCACACCTTAACAAAACGAACCTTTTTTCACCGGAAAGGTGACATTCTGTTGGATAAGAATGATTATCTCATTAAAGGAAGTTGAGCTAAAAAGTAATAGGACAAGTTTCTTTTTCACAATGCCATTCAGTGGCTAGACAGAAAAAAGTTTTTTTTTATGAAGAGAAGGTTGGGTGCTTTAGTACATGATAAAAAATAGTTTTCTTGTTAGCTCTTTAGTGTTCAGTTATGCGTGAGTCATATGAATGTGGAGTGACAGATTCAGATTTCACTGCTTTTTCCGCCAGAGAACATTTATCTTGTTCATTTCCTTTAAGTCATGATTCAATGAGTTTTTCAGAGGTACATGAGCTCCAACAACGATACTTTTCCTCCATCTGTTATAAAAGTTTAGATCCGAATACTACAAGTTGAAGGCAATATGTAAGCAAAAAGTTTAACGTGTTTTAGGCATGTAAACAAGTATAACATTCGCAACACACATTTTTACTCCCAAAAAAGCAAACTACAGGAAGAAGACTGATGCCCCACATAATAAAATCAAGTTCTATTTATTCAAGTGAACTAAATGATTCGGTGACTGCCATCAAATGAGTTAACATTCGGTTCGTCAAACGAACTTACGGTACCGTCGTATCATTTTACCCCACAACGGCAAGTAGACCTTTCCCAATTTTCCAGACTTGGAAGTTTCTTCATATTGGTACTTTGGCTTTAACTGCAGCGCTTTCTCCGACATCTATCTGAGATTGGAACTTTCTTCAGGCCCTTTTTGAGAGAAGCTACAAAAAGTATCTCATAGGAGGGGAATATATCGCTGATAGTAAAATGTGGAATCATTCATCAGTCGACAAAATCCAGGAAAAGCACAAGTGTAAGTAAATTATCATACACGGAAAGAGTGAACAACCTTTGTCAGAAATTTTTGAAATAAACAGAATTTGCATATATCTTACGTGAAAGTGCACTGACTTACAGACCCTACTGGTAAGTAGTACGTAAAAGTAGTACAGGTGACATGTGGCAGACAAGTACATACGTAAAAGGTATTAATATTTTAGACACCTGAAGGGCATTATTAATTGGCAGAAAATCATTATTTTGTTTTAGCAATCAAAACAACCATGCATGAAACAAATTGATGGAGCTCGTAGTTGTCTGACTAAATTCGACTGTTCTTGGAATGAATT
This sequence comes from Salina celebensis, assembly GCA_036561885.1. NCBI lineage: Eukaryota > Metazoa > Arthropoda > Collembola > Entomobryomorpha > Paronellidae > Salina > Salina celebensis. The sequence continues at coordinate 2,623 of JAAXOA010001493.1, forward strand.
GTAATACTAAAGCTCATGAAAGTTGTAAGTACTTTCAACTAAACCGGATCATCGCATACCAGCTTTAGAACTTCCTAATTACAACAGCACAAAGTATCGGCTTAAAAAGGAAAGTATTCCAAACATAATGGCGCTGGTTCATCCCTTAGTACACTACATGTAAAGTATTTAAAAGTAATTAAAGCAATATTAATAATTCTAATTAGTCTGATTTCAACAAAAATACATGAACCTAGTCAGGCAATTAAGGCCTAGTTTGTTTGTTAAAAGAGGTTTAAGTTCGGTTTAATAAACCTGCCTTAATGAAAATAAACATCAAAACTTTCACATCTCTGATTTACGATTGTGAAGCTTTATTCTTTCTTTATGGAATAACTCGGACTTATAAATATTTTAAAACACATCATGGCGATTCATACAGTACATTTTCGTCTTTCCCGATTTTCACGACCCGTGTATAGTATATACAGCACATACTATAATGTGGGAATAAATGAATAAAATGTTATTAAATTAGAAATTATATTGTGCAACACAAAAAGGGTAGTTGGATCCCGAAACCTTGTTAAAAATGTTATAATACTAAAAAAATTTTAACCACAATTTCAAATTTACAAGTCGCCTCTGAGCAAGGGCGTGTATTGATTGGATTACGAAATCCTTCTCCAATTATGGTTCAATATGTTGAATGTCTAAGTTCATAGATCATATTTCAAACAGTTCAAGGTTGAGTTCGTCAAGGGGCTTGTTAACAACCTATTTGAGATGCTACTTTTCGCGCACATGATAAATACGGCAACATAGCCGTTAGCATAATGATTATAAAATACTTCAAAAGATATATTCAGGGCTAACAGGACAGGACCAGATTATTGCCAACATTCAATATTCGCCAAACCGTCAATGTGACGAAGTTGTAGCGTATTTTTAAAGCAACAAGACAAGTATGACATAACTTTGTGCGTCCTGTAATTATTGTTTTTTCACTACCAAGATTGGTGTTAGTTTGAAGTGAACGCACACTCACCTCTTGATTACCTATTTTCTAGGGGAATGCTATGAGGAAGATGTTCTTTACTTGCTGACCATAACCACATAACGAGAGCATCCCTCAGAGCAATTTGTTTACACGCGAATAACTTTTAGCCTAAGTACCTAAAGCATATTGGATTTGACAGTTAGTTTGAAAGCAACCAAAAAGTTTTTGGAATAAATCCAACCTTAGGTGGGGTTGTTATATCACAAATACAAAATAGAATACACTTAAAGGTCATGCGTAATTTTAAATTACCCATTACATCTATTTAAGAAATGGAAAGGATATGATATGTATCACGCATACCGAATAACAAAGACATTTACATAAAAATTGAGAATGAGAGGGGAAAATTAAGCTAATCACAACCAAACCACCTTCGTATCATTCTTAGATGGGCAAGGGCTGACTAGGAGGTTAAAAATTTTATCGGCAAACACTTTAACACGTCAGTTCTCTGGTAAAAATATATAGCAAATCGAGATAAATATGGATACACTTATTCCTAAAATATTTTAAACTTAACCGACTGCAATTCAGGGCTGAAAAAAGTAAAACACAGCGCCACGGTGCATATGATATTCATAATATGTATTGTTTGGCAAATTGAATGCGAATTTCATACATATCAATGCAATGAACTTTCCTACTTTGAAAAGTAAGTCTGTTTCTCACAACGGAGAAATTAATTGAGAGTATACGTCCCTCGTTAAGGGTAATGAGTAAACGATTATGAAGCCCCAATTTTTTACACTTGCTCTTCATTCACACTCGCCATGAGATATGAACTTTTTTTAAAAACAATGGATTGTATAGAAAAGAACTCAATTTATACGCGGTTGATTTTTAGCAAACAAATTAGCCCTTCCTTTGTTTGCATTTCGACCAACATATTTTAAAACAGATAGGTTTAGTGTAGAGTAAAAAATGCATGCAAAATTTTGCAAATACAATTTAGATCTAGGAGGGAACATACACGAAGGAGTTTCCTCTTGTTGATAGATCCGAGTAGAAAATCTTTTTGAAAATGTGTAAATGAAATAATTCCCGACTACAATGGTTTTTAGGATGTGACACAATTGGCGAGAGAGAGAACATTGTTAATTATCAGAATTAATCTAAATGGAAAACGAGCTCGGACTTGAGATAGAATCAACAAAGTAATTTGTATTCATCAAGGTGTTGTTGACGTTAAAGAAGGTATGTTGACGGTGGTTTTGTGAAGTGATGCGCTAAAATAATTAACAGGTGTGTGCTCAACTAAGGAAAAGTGACAAGTGTAGATAATTTGAGTGTCATAATGAGGATAAAGAGCCTCATACGGGAAGTTTTGTCTGCGGAACTGCTTCTACTTTGGCTGTTTAAAGGAACTGTGGCAAGTTTCCTTGTGCCTAGTCAGAATGGCGTCTTCAAATTTAATTACCAAAATTCCATTATAACATCTCATTTTATACAACTTACTCTAGTCGGTTTAACAATGCCATGGATTACTTCAGGTATGCCGATTGAAGAATGTTTTCTCTGGTGTCCTCATTTATTTTTGGGGTTTAGTCAGGGTTTTTTCCATTTTGTGCAAACAAAAGAGAATTCTTTAGTCAATTTTGGATTTTATTTATTTATTTTCAGTTGAATCCGTTACTGTTGGGAAAAAGAGAAGATCGAAAACAAACGATAGAAATGCGACTACAACAACTATTGGGACAAGTACAACAACTCCTGCTCCGAGTACAACTACCTCAACTAAGAGGGGAAAGAGGAAATCCAAGAATTTGCCACAAAAGCAAACATCAGCCAACAATGCACTCCTAGCCAATATTGACTTTCTTACTCATTTGACCAATACGAAACTGGAGAAAAATGCGGAAATGGACCCTCTCAAATGCTTTCCTAAGGCACTTTGTGGTCTCAGTGCGGAAAGCGCTGCAATCACGCGCAGGAGGAAAAATGGGCTTATCTCTGACTATATTCGGTTGATGAAAGCAGTAGCCTTGTAAGTATTTCTTATCATTTTGGACGGCTTGTTTGTATAAAAGGAAGGAAAAAATATGCAATATAAAAAGAAACCTTGCAAAATACGTGCAATCAATGGACACACGCTTCCGAAATAATAGGGACGATTGGAACTTCTTGGTAACGGGTTTTCCAGAACTTTCATCAATTGGGCTAAAAATATTATAATGGAAGAGACTAAATATCCAGAGTTTTTAGATAAACGGGGCATGGCATTACGCATGGTGCATGCTGCATGCTACAGGTCGCACGTAAACACTTTTACAGAGAAAAACCAAGGTTTACGAGCTCAAGTACTTTCATAGGGGGTTTCCTGCGAAAAGATATAAAATTACACATGGATTCAATTACATTTAGAGATATGACGAACATTCTACAAATTCAATTCTGGAAACGATTTTTAATTGTAGCATTATGTTGAATTCGTCTTGTACACAAAAACATTTTTACGCCCACTCCAAACAGTCCAAACATCATAATAATTCACTATATACAAGTTGAAAATGAACAACATTCACCCGCTAATCGCGATATCAAATCAAAATCTCAATATCTTTGATTCCCTAATCTAAGCCTTTATCATTGGCCAATCAATGCAGATCAATCAATTTAGCCATGTTTTCACCTGTAAATCATTACGGATGTAGGTATAGGAATATCATTTACTATTTACTTACAATTAGGTGAATTTTTAATATCTGCAAATTTGTGAATTGATGTAGCCAAAGCCAAATATTGTTTTGAATAGTTCACTTTGAAAGTTAAAAAACTTAATGGCATGATGACTGATTTATGTTCGTTACGTGCATCTATAAACTTTTAATGACTAATGAAATATTAGCTTTCTGTCCCATATCTTAATTGCTGTATCTGCTGAAACTATAAACTGCATTTAGCAAACATGTTTTGACTTTAGTATAGTTTAGTTTAGTCATTAGACCAGTCTTTAGTATAGTTTAGTAATATTTATATGATAAACTTTATATACATCTTTATTGTTTACTAACTACAGATAAACCTCTACTATTGCAAAGACTTTTGAAGTCATTTTAAATGAAGATTAGCTCAAAATTAGAGCTAAAACCTTATCTTAAAAGCTCACAACTTACGTTTCAAACTACACGAGACTTTGGACTCGTTACAAGTTTAAAGTAAAAGCTGCAACTTGCTACTTGATGCAAATCATCTCCTTTTCGAAATCGTCCATCTTCAAAACTCATATTGATGGTTTTAGTCGTTCGTTACACTCAGTTTAGGATGCTCACCAATTTTTTAGTAGGTTTGTAGATGCGCTAGTGAAATAATTCATTTTTTTTATAAACATGCACATAATATTTAGTTTTGCTACACATGCGCTGTTGATCATATGCCATTTTTGATGCTTGGCAAAATGTTTTTAATGAAAAAAGAAAAAATATAGGTAAAATATTTCATTTCGCTTGCAGGCCTGCGTTTACCTGCGCTCTTATTTTGTTGGGAGGAATGTTTGTTACCTAAAGGTGGTAATGAATGTGTGCGTATCTGTAAGACAGCGTGATATCCTCTGCGGGTGCAGCCATGTGTGCTATAAGCTGCCTGTGAGGTTTATCGCGAAGAAAACACCTACAGTGAAATAAGAACAAGCAATAAAACTTCCTTAAGCGTATATTTCTCAACTCACAGTGTTGATAGTTTTTGAACTTTTAAAAAATAGCACTAGATACCTCAAATAAAATCTTTTAATTGTAATATTTACGCGTATCAGCGATTTGATCCCTTATCAAATCAACACAAAAACTCAAGTAGTTATTTGAGAAAACTTAATTATTACGGTGGAGGTTTATATAAAACAATTCTTGTTCCATATACATACAAATCTATAGAATTCTCGGCTTTAATTACTACTTCTATGAGTTTAACCTTGAGGCTTCAATCTTCCGCGATGAAAGAATCGGGCATTTTTTTTCTTGCTCTAATTTATATTTTCGTGAAATAAAAATGAGCTCAATAGCTGACCATTACCAATTTGAGTTGTTTACCTAAGAATTTACAGCCTGATGGTATTTTTGTTTCAAATACTATTCTAGTTAGGGGTATTCAAAGAATTTCCTCTTTAAAGCTCAGTAGCTGACCATTACCAATTTGAGTTGTTTACCTAAGAATTTACAGCCTGATGGTATTTTTGTTTCAAATACTATTCTAGTTAGGGGTATTCAAAGAATTTCCTCTTTACGTCTGGTCTCAAACAAGGAAAGTGTAATTAAGCTAGAGATTTACTACCCCATTTTGTGCATGACTTTGCGAATGTCGTTTCCCTAAAAACTGTAGGTGTTGTGGTGGCACGCAGAAATTTTCGTCTGTAAGACTTGATACTAAGCAGCAGCCAAACATAAGCTCTTGAAGGATGCAGTGGTGTTTTTTTACCTAATCCGTCAAGCACTTTCCTTTTTTATAATCTGTCCACGGAAGCGTGCAAGCAAAAAATGCGTACATATTGCACTCCTATCAATAGCAAGAATCACGCACGATGAAAGATTGATGATCATGAGAAAGAAGTGCAAAAAAAGTGAGATGAAACAGTGCGATTGAAATCGACTGGTACACAAGGGAAAGATGTAGAACATGATATCGAAACTGAAAATGCTACCGAATAGATCTACACACAAAATTCCCAAAGTGTTTTCTACGTTGTGATCTTGATCACACACTTTCTCGGTTCACAAATCTTTCTTATCTGATGAAGTAATCACTTTTCCTCAACGAACACTTTAATTGATATGAAAATCAAAGCAGTAATGAGTATTAACTGCTTTATGCCTATTACTTAGAAAACAAGATCTACCGACGGTATACTTTGATAAAAGAAATGAATGAGTTCATCAAATCAGCCGTATCAATAGCATGATTGTATAGATAGCTATGTAATTTTGTTTTTGGAATCGGTTTTTGCAGAAACCCTTCTGTGATGGATAAAACGCTAAAAAAGTTGAAAGCCCATGAAGATAATCAGCAGCAAGATGATGTTCCTAAAGACTCTGTTGAATCTGATGAAGATCGTGAGGATGATGATGATGAAGACGAGGACGATGAGACTGAGCAGTAGAAGCGAGTCTTCACTTAAGAAAAGGACAAATTATGGTTACGGTTATGGATCTAGCTCGTCAGCTAAAGTTGAGCCAAATGTGGAAGATGACGGTCCTGCGAAAAAGCGAACAAAAAGAAAAGAAATCATTCCCAAAGACTCAGATGAATTCACAAGGCAATTTATTGCGGAGAAAGCTCATGTAGAAAGATTAATCGAAGATGGATTCTATCACGAAGACACTGACGATACTAACTGGTGGAATTACGAGAAAGAAAAAGATCCTGAGCTTGAAGATTTAGTTGACAATTCTGGGGGAAGGTTAAGACTCCTCTAGTCATGAATCTTATTATACTTTTGGAGCTAAAAGGAAACCGCAGCCACCAATGCCACCTCAAATCCCAGAGACGCCGATTGTTCCACCGGCTCCTATTGTGCCACATATGGGTGCTCTTGAAGCACCACCGAGACTTCGACCACCGAAAACGCCATCAGTCAAAACACCAGATTCAGAGGCGTCGGGAACTGTTTCAACGATCGGAAGATTTTTTAGAAGCTTGTTTGGATTCAGCTCAAGTAATGCCCCATTTACAAGCGACCCATTTTTCTCAGGCTTTCAGCGTTCTTTACCAGACGGAACTCCAACTGTGGTGACGGTAAATGTCCATCGTATTTTATACTACTTACATGACTCTATACTTGATGGGTGTAAGCTTAAATCTATTAGTGTCTCGTAAACTGGCTAAAGTCTATTTTCTATGTTGGTGAAAAACAATTTAGGTTGACAAAACGAAGGAGATTCTAACTACAGCAATTGAAATTGGAGAAACACTTAGAAGTCCTAACCAATGTAACAGCCTCTTTAACGGATGTAGATACCAATATATTGAATTGCTTCATGTCATTGATGATATTCGTCAGAGCTTGGCTGAAAGGGGAAAAGACGACTATCAGTCCGCTGTAAGAGCCTTGTACATTCTTTTTTTGTTTGAACATTGAATCAAGAGATTAGTTGATGCGTTCAAGTTTATATAGTCGTTTACTAGTTCAAGAGTGACTCAAAGCAAAATTTCACGTTTTTTTATTGCTCCGCAGCAACTCTACACAGGGATCGACGAGGACAACGATTCGGATGCCAAGACTGGCGATACTCAATCCAGTTACGGGTACAAATCTAGGCTCTCGGAAGCTTCACAAGCTGAAACTCTCTCTCCGGTAATGTGATAGCGATTATGAACTTGAGATGAAGTGCTTTTACTTTTTTTTACTTGTCAGTTCTGCTTGGGCTTCTTTAATCCAGGCATATTTGCACACAGATAGTTTTTCCTGGTTTACAAAGTTTTCCAAGTTTTTTGTCTTTGGAAATCCAAACTAATTTTATGAAAAGTGTCAGCTTAGCCCCAGAATTTTCATTAGAATGAATGTAGAAACCGTGTTGTCTTGAAAAAGTACTTTAAGCTGTGACACAGACAAGTTATCATTTTTAACAAAACTTTTTTTTGTGTGACCTTGTTGCAGGACTATGGGATTGCAGCCTCGGCCATTACGCAGAAAAACGGGAGGAAAAAGTCTAGAAAATCTTATAGAGGAGGTGCTCTGAGCTCAGTGTCCAGAGAATCCTCTGTAGAAATAGGGTCAGATGAGCCAACCATGTATGGTTCTGCACAAGAAAATTTTGATTACTACCAGAATCAATACCACAGGAATGGACATTCTCATGAACACCGTCATCGTAATGAGCACTCCCACCATAGTCATTACGGTAGTTATCAACAGCCCAGCTATCAAATTTGAAGATGTTCACGTTCGCCAGCCGAAAACTATTTGGGGCACAATCTTGTCATGGTTCGGATTTCGGTGATAGCAACTTTCATTCCGGGGGTTATGGTAGATATGGTAGGTAGGCTTTTTACCTAGATTTTAGAAAAGGTCCGTAGTTTACGGAAACTTTATAACAAGTAGGAGGATACATTTTTACATAAGGTTAATTTACGATAGATTTTAATGGATAGTTAGTGGATGTCCACTGACTAGCTAAGTATTACGACGCTTTGACCATGATAGAAGGTGATAATGATTATGAAACGCTAACGAAACTATAATAAACTAACATGAATGCTATATATGCAATGGCCACTTGCAATGAACAGACAAAGACCTTATCAGGAATCTGCAGTGTTTCATGTTTCAATTGTGGCAGATCCGTCGCTTATAACTCGAAGCGCTTTCAAGTTTCTTCACAGTCTACATGGAGGGTTATTTTGCAATCCTATTATGTGGAGGAAGGAGCTTAAAGTTACATCCATAATTATATAACAAGAAACAGTATAATATTAATATTATTATTTATTTATGAGAGAGTGGCTGTAAAGAGAGATTGTATGTAAGATTAATTCCATAGCTGGACTATGTATTATGTTTAAAATGTGCAATGCTATGAAGAACTGTAGTTTGTTATATCTAAATTATCTCAATTTTATCTTCCTGTTCATTATATACTGATAATCCTAGTAATAGATAGTAATAATAAAATTTAACAAGTTGCAGTATCCGTTTTAAGTTCACAGTTAAGTTTTCATGATTGAGTTTGTCAAAGTCCATCTAGCCCTAAGTTCACGTTTCGACCGAGTTTACAAAACTACTCCGCCTTCAAGTAGCTGTAGTCGTGTTGGGGTTGGGATGGTATGATACACACCGAAAAGAAATCTGTTTGGCGGAAGGTAAGTAAGTACTGAAATATAAGCATTTCAGAATATTGTATGTCTGATCATATTAGCATCACGCAGAGTACACCTTAAATATATAGAAATAATTTTTCACTGCCTGTCAAAAAATGATTCAAGCAGAATAGCGTTTTGGACTTAGACAAACTTGCCTCAAACAGAAGCTCATCGAATTTCCATTAGCGATACTCCGCTCTTGAACCATATATTCACATTTGTATTATGTCATATCTGTATATTATGTTATGTGTACTGATTAGGTATTTACCACTACCCAATCAATAGTAAATGATTTCCGATGACCCATTGTAAACTGAAACTGACTGATGAACTCATATTTAGTTCTTCTACATGTCAATGCGAGTAAATGTTGCACCAGTTTGGAAAATTACAACATTTCAATATTGTACAGGGTAAGCTTTTTCTAAATATAAAACTGTAAACTGCTAAATTGGAGAAAAATGACGCTGACAAAATGTCAACGTAGACGATTTATATCAGTTACTATGACTACAATGTAAGATGTGTTGTTCTAATGATGCTGATCCAGTCAAATGTCATTCGTTTGAGCAGAATGTCGCCGTGTGTGTGATAGTTTGATACTTACACAATCTATCAAAAGGATTGGTACACATCTTATGGTGTCTCTCAGGGGGACTACTGTTAAAGTTTCATGTATCTGACAGCTTAAATTAATGAATCAATCTCTTCCATCCCAAAATAAGACATCTGTCGGAGTTACCTTTTCAGGGACTTTATTAAACCGCCACTGATTGATGTTTGTTTACGCAAATGTTAAGATGTAGCCCTAAGATTTAATTTCATAAGTTTCACATGCAAAGGTAGAATTACAAAAATGGCAATTATACGCCTGTCTTTGCGAAAGTTATCAATATGAGCATCTTTAGTGTATTAAGAAGTTTACTCCCCAATACCAAGTTGATAAGTTACATTTAAATACATTCAACATTGCGCCAAAGTAACATCATGTAATCCTCCTTATCTTGATGAGATGTGTACACTGTAGAACATTGTTTCAAATCCTTAGTTTTATTATGCGTGTCCTACCGCATCTTGCAAACAGAGCTATGTGATTATCCTGTAGCTCTTCATCTTACCATTTTTCATTCTTACCTGGTCCTTTTATAGCAGATTTTGCTTTTGTCCCACATTTCTCGCTCAAGAGAAAACTTTAATTCACGAGTGCTTTATGAGCATTAACTAAGGTAGGCTCACAAGATGAGGGTCCCATTATGCATGTTGCAAAAAATCAGGAAAAGAATAAGTGACCCTTCGAAAACTGCATATTTCACGCTTTTCACACTATAATTTGGCCGCAAAACCATACGTGCATAATATTTATATGTATTGGCATGTGTTAACCATTCATATAAACTCTTTTGCGTACAATATAAGATTTTTTACACAAATAATGAATTCATAACTTGCCCATGGCTAGTTTTTTGTACCCGTAGGCCATCCCAAAGCTTTAAATTGTCTCTTTGAAACGCGTTGAAAGTTGAAACACCCTGAGCAGTCAAATTAGGTATTTACTGTACAACGACAACGTAAAATTTTGAAATGTATGATAATGCTACGAGAGGGAAATGTGATAACTCACATGCACAACCTCCGAACATATATCATACACATTCGCGAACTACTTACTAGAGAAAATTAATGAAACAATATGAACTCAATTTTTAGGTGAAGAGTGAAAAAAAAATCTTCGTGGGATGTATGGTCATAGAATGATGCATTACATATATGACCATAATTACTCATATAGGACACGGGAAAGACCATGAAAATTTACGCAAATGGTCTCATTGACAGAGCAATAAAACACTGAATATATGTATCATACCTCACCAACAATATGCAAATTGAAGTTTGCACATAATGTATGCAAATATTACAAATACAATATTATGCACTGTGACAAACAAGAATGCATATAGTTTAGACTTTGCAACAAAGTTGAGAATAAAAACTGCAGCAAGCTATTCCGTATATATATCCGCTGAAAATATGATTAAATCCTGCACTTAAATGGCGTAGTTGAACTACATACTTTTTGCATGAATGTTTCGAAAAGGGCTTTGAAAAGCTTGAAAATGTCATTGTGCAAAGCGACAGTATGAGGTGAAGATGTTTCGAATTACAGGTGCATAGTGCGACTCATTTATAACTTGTCACAAGTCCGAAAGTTTTGTTATTACACAGATATACCAATAAACTAATAAACGTTGCGCGAGTTATATCACGTGAGTAAACATTTTGTCTAAATCAACATTGCATATTGTTCCTATGTCCTACAAACATGTGAAAGTAGTGCAAAAACCAATATGAGCAGTTCTAGTAAGCAAATATCTATGACGTGAAACTGTTAAATTTAGAGATAAAACCACAGGCAATATAGAAGCCAGACACAACATAGTTTTAACGATAACAATGCATTTCCATTAATCCGCTTTGTGGTCGATCAAAAGTTGAGGATACACTGGAACATTATGTGGTGATAGTGAACAGGTGAAAATCCTTTGGAAAAGGGAGAACAAAGGATCGCAATTATGATATTGGTAAGGAGGACTCAGCCTCACTCACCATCGACATGCGACTACCACAACGAGTCTCATTTTCAAGTCTTGGTGGAAATTCCCTGTTAATCTTTTGTGGGTGCTGTGTTTTTGTTCATTTAATTGTTTATGTGCTTGCAATCACCGGTGGAGGAAACTTTCCTAGTAATGAGCTTCTCATAAGCGTGTGGGCATCGATTATTGGAATCAGCGGGAGGGGCGGAAATTGGCATCTGTTTTTGCCTCTTCTATGCATAAAATTTCAAGGTAAATTGAACATTATGTAAAAATTTTCATTATAATTTCCTCACGCTATATAAAGGCTGTCAATGAATTGTTCACTTCCGGGTCACAAAAGAGCTACTCCACCGAACTAAAACCTTTGGAATAGTGAACGCTAACAATAGCTTTCCCCACAATTGACGTTCTTTCGGATTAAGATCAAATAGTAAAATGAAATCCTCATGATGTAACGGGCTTAGGACATCATTAATAACATTTTGCGGGTATCCTTTTTCAATTAAATGTAGATTGTTCGTCATTTGATATTCCTTTTGCTGTATTAGGGTTTAGTTTCGTATGACAAAATGACAACGCGAAGGATAAACCGTAGAGGAAATCTTCCATTAGCGAATATGAACATATTGATATTTGAAACTTGATCCTCATTCATTTAGTTCCTACAAGGGTACAGAAACTCTGATGGGATCTGTTGTATGATGTGCGAGCGACCTTTTATATAGTACCTATTTAACTATAATAATATTTTATCGGCCTCGTCTTAATAGTAAAACCTCGCTTTCAGCCATTAAATTCAGTTTGCCAAACGTAGCCTTCAATTAGACGATGTTCATTAATTATTTGAACATCATCATGACAGTATGAAGAAATGTAATCTGAATGTCAAATGTCAAGTAGAGACTGGTAATACACACGCATTGCCAGGGTCAAAGACGTTTTTCCTAGCAAACAATATAAATACACTTGGTTGCTAGGAAAAAACTGACAATTACCACCGGTAAAATGATGCCTTTGGTGGGTGGTATAAATTTGACCCTGTAGCGTAGCATAACATATAAACATTGAATTTTGTTGAAAAGACGCTATCAAACGAAATCGCAACAAAGAAATGTTAACACCGCTACATTATATTTTTCTCATAAGCCAGTATGAAAATCTTAATGAACAATTGCTTAGAATCATTAGTAGCGATATAGTTTCCCGTACCACCGTATTAGATTTCTGTCATTTTCATTTACAAAAGGAAATTACAAACTGGTGATTTCCAATCCAGCTTGATTTCCTCCGAATTCATCTCCTTCGTACATTGCATGACTCCATTCTATGAAAGATACCCACTGGGATACTGGGATACTGGGATACTGGGATTTCAACAAATGGGATACTGGGTATTACCCAGTATCCCATTTGTTGAAACTTCTTCATAAAATCACATAAAAGGCAGCCTGTATTGTTGAATCGTTTACATTGTAGATCCGAAAATCCTCATAATTCTCTTGTATAATTTACTACAAAATGTTTGACAGATACAAATTCGATGTCACTTCCCCGAGGAAGATTTAAGAAGCTGAACAATTTACTCAGGCAAAGCCGCCTCCACCGAGTACCCATGCAAATGCCAATGAGAAAAGCTGAGCAAAAGAAACCGAAAAAGACGAATCGAGAACGGAAAGAGCAAAAAAAGAAAGCCGTGAAACGAGAGAAGGAGGACAAGTATAAATTTAAG
>JAAXOA010001494.1:0-15773 GCA_036561885.1 Salina celebensis
TGAAAAATTGAGGAAAACAATCTCAGCCCTAATCAAAAAGTACCCCACCGTAGCGCGCAGCGATGGGAAATATGGACAAACTAACGTCACCTACCACATCATCGAAAGCGACGGAGTTCCTGTAAAGCTCAAACCTTATCGTTACTCTCCGGAACTACGTAAGGTAATTAAAGAACAAGTCGATCAAATGATCGAAGCTGGGTTTCGACGATGGTCTTTGGACTCGTGTATGATCAGAACTCCATTGAAATGGAAGATTCCAAGGGAACCATCTGAAGAGAAATCGCATGTACTCAAACATGCTGACTTCGGTAGGCCTAAGTACCATTTTCGATGGGGCTTCAGATTCTATGATACAGTGAGGACTATGTAACTTGGCCTTAACTATGTCTACTTTTGATTTCATAGGAAGAGGTTTCAAAGCAATGCAGTAATACGTGCTGCTGAATTGCGACTGTTGCCAATGGATTGAACTAATAAAGCAAAATCAATTATGCGATATCAATAATATTTGTGCACGTGCCATCATAAATTTCGATTACATCAACAGAAGCCAATATAAATCCAAAGACTGCAACTCATCCATCGTATGGTTGGATCTATATAAGTTTATCCATCAAGTATGATAGATAGAACAAAGTTATTATGACAATTTCTAGTTGCACAGCCAGTATATCTTTTTTTAAGCTGAACTCGTTAATATCACGGTCACTTACTCCTCGATAGTATATCAGGAAGAAGGGCCACATGTTTTTCATGCAACGGAATTGAATATGGTCTGTAAAAGTAAACTACTTAACTGGGCTAAACTATTCAAGTATTCAATTAAAATATGTTATCAATGGGGGTTTAGAAAACACGTGGAAATGCGAACGTGACTTTCGGTGTTTATATTAATCATCCTTAAGGCGACTTGAATGTTTCTTGTTGTTTTAATGGCCATATGCACATGCCTGTTTTTTTGTCATATTTTTAACATCAACCTTCGTTTCAAAAGATAGTCCCTTTGTTTGAACATAAAACAATTAACGTCTTTTCTAAAAGGAAAAAAGTCCTTTTGAACTTTGTGTTCGGATTCTTCATTGGTGAGGTCATCATAGTCAAATCTCTTGTATTCAAAAGTATTGGCAAACCTGTAAGTTTAGAATGGCGTCTAACCACAGTGACACTCTTCATCTTGCATTTACAAGGTAATATCTTTGTTTTTCACTTGCAATATTTAGGTGTGTACAGTTAACTTACTAACTTTCAGTCGAATATTAATTACATTCTTAATTATACTCCATTACTATTTAATATGCGAATATGTCCCTATGTGAATTTTATAAGAGAGACCGGGAAATCTAATTTTGAAACACATTACAGACCACATGTAACTACCTCAAATTAAAATTTATAATACACAACCTACAAAACCCAATGTTAATTGTGTCACGTGTGATGGGCGGATATGTATATTCAATCAGACATCACGATACAAGTTATGCAAGCTCGAGTTGTAAGGATAGAGTATGAACGTATAGTTGACACTCATTTTATACCCGAGGAAGAAACGTTTCACCATGAAAATTTCTCCTTTGTCCACTGGACAAAAGTTTCAGAATCAGAAGTTTAGCGCGGTAAATTCACAATATGTTATGCAACAAGAATTACTTCTTAACAAACCCAATGATAGCTGCCGTTTAAGTTTCTCAAAAGGCGTTTCTCTATTTCCCAAGTTTTCATGTTTGTGCCTATGTTCTTGTCGAGAACAAAAAATGGGACTAATGCAGGTCTCCATTCCACATTAGTATGAGACCATTCGATGAATTATTTAGCACACTCACGCTATGGACAGTTACACCGTCCCTTTTGAAAATTAATTAGCTTGATTTTGGTTTTCTTACTCATAATCAAAGCACAAGTAAAACTTTATGTACAAGAAACAACACCAGCAGTATGTAATATAATATGTAAAACCCCAGAAAAGCTAAAGGCATAAAACACAAGTTTTACCCGTATATTAAGGTTACGATTACTGTTCATTACTTAATTTTAAAAAAAATGAAGCCGATTTCAATGTTAAGGAGTAATTACGTAATTATAATTAAGTAGAAATTATGCTCTGTCCCTGAAATATAGCGCTTGATAAATTAATAATGCAATTAGTATGGGCAAAAATACTAAAAATTTATTGTTTAAATATATAGTTGGTAAAAAGTAGCCAAAACGATAGTTTTACGTTGCAGATAACACAGCGTCAGGAGACAAAATCAGTCAATATCAGGAAAATTTGGCTGGATAAGTATGAATAATCATCGCAAATCGCAGCGCATATAATCATTGCAGAACGAACGTTTAAGCTTTGTTTGCGCTCATTAATACCATGAAGTGAACTAGGCAGCGATGGTGGACAAATTGTAATGCTTATACATATGTTGAAATATTGAATTATTTTTTAAAAAATGCCAAAATGTTTACCCAATATTTTATGTATAACAAACGTCGAAATGTTTCAAATATTTACTTATAACTTTTGTTAAGTGGTCCATTTTTGGTCCGAAATACGCATGAAAAGTTTAAAGCTATATACTTGCTTTATGGCAATATGGATTTAAATAGTTTGCCTAGTAATTAAAATCAAAACTTGTCACTTCTGTTTCGGAAAGGTTTTCGGAAACTAGTTTAGTATTTTTGACAAGTTGGGCCCGGAGACACATCATGTTGCTCGCAAAGTATGCACATATTATCATTTTGGTGCCCTTGGCGAATTCGTTATATTTTTTAAGTTGTTCCAGGCAATCCCTAGATCTAACGTACTGGGTGGGTAATGCTTACCTACTTCGTAATCATATCTTACGTTAATCGCAACAGCTAGAGCGAAGCGACTCATAAAACAAATGAGTTTTGTTCAGTTTACCCCCAATGCATTCATGAAAGTGCAACCAAACGACCACGATTGTGGAAAGAGGCTCCTTCGCCAACTTGGAACGGAAATGGCGCAAAAGCCATTCAGGATACCAAACTAATTTTTTCGTTCTTTTCCTCTAAAACAGGTTCAACTGAAATAAGATTCCGCAATAAGCTAGTTGCCCAGTTCTAGCTCCACGAATTCTACAATAGCCAATTCTCCTTCTCCCGTTTCAAGTGTTAAAACAATTCAATATGTCCTTCCATCTAGATCTACTAAAAGCTTCCCATAGCTTTCTTCCAGGTGAGGATGTGGAAGGTCGCCTCGTAATTGAAACGGAAAAACCGTGGAAAGCAAAAAGTAATAATCTAAATATTGAACTTAATTTCAATTTCATTAGTCCCTAATACAATTTGGTTTGAATGGCATTCAAGAAATATCAGTTACCTTGGTTGGAGAAGGTCAAGTCTCCTGGAATGAACAAGAGTCCTACTCAACTTACAACAGCACGGAGAACCGATCTGAGACCGCCACTCGAACGGTCACTTACTCCGCTAGTGAAACCTACATTCGCCAAAAAATTGTTGTAGCAGGTGACGGAGAAAACTATGTTGACTAGGGCGGAGTTATTTCCTTTCCCTTTAAGTTTACACTACCGACGAATCTACCATCTTCAATAAATGAGACAGCAGGATCCGTGAAGTATTCAGTGAATGGAAAGATGAACAGGCCAATGTTTAAGACAAACAAACACGCAACGGTGTCCCTCATTGTTCATGGAGTGCTGGATCTAAACTTGGAACCGGGAGCAGGAGCACCCAACTCAAATCAAAAATCAAAAGGTTCGAACTGGTTGGTCCACCGAAAAGGGCATATCAACTTGACCCTTATGCTCCCTACGAAATCTGGATTTGTTCCGGGAGAAATGCTGGATGTCATTTGTCAGGTGAAAAATAATAGCAACAAAAACATTAAGGATATGAAGCTGACCTTATTGAAGTGCATAACATTTCATGCGAGGGGAAAATCGAAAAGCTCGTGTTTCCAGGTTTACAGCGAAAAGGGACCGGAAGTTGTGGCTGGTGGTCATGAATTCTGGACACCAAACGAATTGATAGTTCCGTCACTACCACCCACACGATTAGGAGGACATTGCACAATTATTGACTTGCGGTATGAGATTAAAATCAAGCTTAACGTTGATGGGTTTAGCAGGTCCATATCAGCAAGCCTTCCACTAATTATTGGCACAATTCCACTTCAAGCTGTGCCTCATTAATTTCAATGTTCATGAGTTTTTTATGCTGTTATTGTCATATATTCAGATGTTCGTATGAAATAAAAAGTAATTTACCCCATTACCATTTCTGGTCAATAATACTGAATTCATATAGTACACTCGTTAGATATCCCCAATACTAACTTTTTCGTGACATACAATTCTTATACAAAATATTGGTACTATCTATTATCTATTTAAAGGTCACCTGCTTTTATAACAAAGTTTGTCGAAAATATTATATTTTAATGGAATTGCATTACAATACGCATATTACAGGGCTAGAGATTAAAATGTTACTTTTCCTGCTGAACTTTTGACGTCTTCTTGTATCGCCTTTTAAGCTTATAACGTTTAATACGAATCCTAACTCTCCTTGCAGCACTGACACTCGTTCTTATTAAATATTTTCCCAATAAGTAAATAACTTCGTACATCGAGATTAAAATTCCAACGATATAAACTACAAACACGACAGAAATATTCCCTTGTATTGAAGAGGCCTTGAAAGGCTCAATTGTGTTTCCTAGAGAGCCTCCTTTCACTCTTGCCATGAAGTCCACCAGCATTTTTGTCCACCAATCTAACAATCCACCTGCATACAACCCATTCAATCGTTTTAGTACTGCGGGATTCATCCATCGGAAAAATCCAAGTCCCAATCTTTTCCTTAAATCCAAATTCTCGCCAATGAAAGCATTCTTCTTCTCCTTCTTCAATCTGTAGTACAGTGCTAATCCCGTTCCATCTGGTACAAACAAAATGACTACAGTTTTTCAAAACGTCATATTCTCTGTAGTCTCCATATAACAACATCCGAGTCCAATTCGGTACCAACTTGGTAAAATTTAGAAGCTTCGTAACATAATCAGGAAAGGAAATCAAAGGATATTTCCATTGTCTCGTGGACGTCTGTCCTTTCGCGTGGGCGTACAGCTCACTCTGGAACAAATTTGTTATTTCATGAGGGTCATGTGGGAGCTGTGGTAACACAAACTTATAAAATGTTCTGAGCTCGTATCTCATAACTCCAAAGGGATTATCTCTGTATAACGCCGTCACACCAAACCCAGTTCCTCTAGTGTAAAGAGTAAATCCGTGACTTCTCAAAGATTTTACAGTATCAAATGGAATTGGCTGTCTGGGTAAAGTAATTTGACTGATGTTTTCGTTTTTGAACAAGTTACTCAAAACAATTCCAACCAGTAAAAAGGCTCCAAATAAAAGTCGCATTGGGCCATGAATTGAAATGACCAAGGCACTGATGGGCTCGCCTTGCTCTACCAGAACCTTTGTGAAACAGGTAGAAGCGTTGAAGACGGAGTTGAATCTTAGCATAACCAGCTTGTCCACACATTTCAGACCCAGTGTTTGACTGTTTTGAACTAGAAACACAGACAAACGACCACAGATTATTAAAGCTGCTAAAATTCCCAACCAAATAGGTAAATCATATACTTCCACTAAACACTTTGCGGCTTGGATCAGTGAATTTCTCTCTACTGGTGCACAACTCACAAACTTTAAGTCTGTGGGGTGAAAGTAAAATGGAAAGTAGTCGTATTTGCCAGCTACAAATATATGCAAACCGGGACTCTGTTCTAGCCAAGCATTGAGATACTTTCTTCTGGGATTATCTCTAGAGCTGACAACAGAAGTGAGGAAATTATTGCCTGAAGTATTAACCAATGCTGATTGAATGAGCATTAACTCTACGGTGAGTCTCATGTTGTCTAGTACTGAGTGATCAAGATCTCTTCCGAATACTTTATACAACTTTAAAAGTAGGTTGTATTCTTGCTGCATATTGTTCTGTTGTGCATATTGTAACGCTTCAAGAACTATTGTGTCTGTATATGATAACCAATATATATTTCCAGCATATTTTCTGTTCCCTGTTTCAATCATATGGTCAATCAATTCTGAGCTTGGCCATGTTCCCAGTGAAAGAAAGCCATAAGGTATGTTTGGTCGAGGATTTCGTGGAATCCAAATAAGTTCCTGGGATTTCCCGACAACGAATATTTCCTTGTTAGAGGGTGTGTAAGTATAATCAACTCTAATAAAGTCGTTCCTGAATATTGTCATTGAAGCAATAAAAGCCTTAACGTAATCGATTCCTTGGTTTGGAGTTGGAACTAGAATATGGTATTGTTTCCGTGTAACAATCAGCATGGTAATTATTTCAAGAATGCGTGGATCAAACATTCCGTTAATAACGTCCTTTTCAAGAATCTCGTCAACTGAATGGTGCCAGAAACGATGGAACTGCCAAGGAATCGACATAAAACGTTCTTTCACTCCAATGTCGTAGTCAAAGAATTCCGGGGCTTGTTTTATTCCTGGTGGAAACAAGTAAAGATGGACCTCACATCTAAATGGTTTTGATACTGAAGTAAGATCATAGTTTGGGAAATCAAAGCAGCGATAATCAGGATTGAAATTTTCACAGTATTTTGTTGTGTTTTCAGTGAGGTGAAAGTTGCTACTGGGGAAAATCCTTACTTGTTTTACTGTGTCAAAGAGACGGTTGACTTTTCTGCGGTAGATCAGCGTGAGAACTCGATAATTTGTGATTGCTATAGGAACATACAAGGATTTAGACATAGCTAAATCGACATTTTGATAGTTTATCAGATGCATCAAGCAATCTGGGAACATACCGGAATAATTTGTTAAGTCTGTTGCGTATAATGAGTCAGAGTATATTTTCGGAGTTAACTTTCGAAAAATTTCCTGGGCACGTATCGATTCACAATATACTGGATGTAGATTAAATACAATACAATAGATTAAAACAGCAATGTAGTTGTATCCTTTAATCCTATCCATGTTTATCGGTTATATAACGATTAAGCAGCGTTTCGAAGTAGCTAAGTCGCAGTCTAATGTTGCTCGATAAATTTTGACCAGTGTACACGTGTACAGATTGGATATTTTCCAGATTCTAATGGTCAAGGTTAACGGTAGAACATAAGGTTTTTAAATATCTGACCAAGACGACTTTTTAGATGTTTCTATATCCTATATTCTAGTACCTAATTATGCCCGTCTCCTTCAGAATTGTTAATGCAAATTGTCCATATATAACATGAAAGCGTTACAGAATCAGTTAAATAAAGTACCTATTGCCACTTAGCTAAGAGTTCTGAAAGCACTTCTAAGTGTACTTAGCCGATATTAAAACTTGTTTAAGGATTGGAAAAGTACTAGCGTCAAGTACCAACCAATTTATGTATCATTTACAGGATTATACATGAATCGGTGAAATTGCTACGAAAAAGATATAAATTATTGGTTGACTTTGATATTAGATTAGATACAAAGAAAACAGGTGGCAACATGGAAGCAATTATAAATGAATCTAGGATCGTAATGGTTTTTAAAACTACGGTTAGAACATAAAATTTAGAAAGTACATAGGAATGACTTTTGTTTTATGGCAGAGAGATAAAATACGATAGTTTCTAACTGCTAAGGAAACATGCGACAAATTGTGAAGAGCTGAATTGAAAGCTTACAAATTTATCCGATCTAGTAACCTTGGAACAATTTCGGGCAATAGGTCTAGGCTAGTCTGCTGGACGTTATTTCCCCGAATACCAAATATAGATTAAATCCTTAATGCATATTGTCTTAAATTTTAGGTATTTTTTCAATATTGAATTACAGTCTAAGTTCACGACATTCATATATATATCATCATCAAAAGGGAACAATTTGTAAATGTTGTACGACACTTCTAGAATTTTCATAATATTTTTACGTGTTAATAGGCCATTTTTATATTTAAATCCCTACATAGAAATATTGTTTTATAAGGTCTATTGCATAAATCTTATTTAAAATCACCTGAATCTACAATTTCGTACAATATTTATAAATGTAGTGAAAATCGATAACACTTGTCATGTTTGTTGTCCGTTTTTTGGCAACTTTTTTTGTCGTGAACTCGGACTGAATCAATTAAATCAGCCAAATGAATATACCTCACACTGGGATTGGTTGGTACCTTGACGCAAACTGATAGTTCATGAATAATCAAGTCCGTAAAGCCAGCAAAGCAATTCTTTCAAATTTTTTGTCTACCTCTGCATTTCTATGTCACTATGAACCAGGTAGTTTGAATCGAGGCTTTAGTTTGTCAAAATAGCAATATTATTATGGATCCATATTTTATAGAGTTATGTCCTGAGTAAACAACCCAACCGGATGTAAACTCAAGCCATGTTTTCATGCCTGTTATTATATCAACTAGACTACAATTAATTTAATGTTGGTTATTTTGTTGATTTTATTTTTGAGGGTTATGTTATTGCAGTGTTACAATTTCAGTTTACATAGTTTCAAAAATTTTGGTTGACTCCTTCCAGCAGTTTTAATGAGATTGTCCTTAATCGATGCAGATCTGTGGGTTCAATCCAAACTCGTTATGAATATGACTGTAATATATTTTCTTCTCACAATTTTATCAGAGGGTATCTTACATCAAAGAAGACGTCATGTACACATTGCCCAACTTCCATGAAAGTCATACATTTGGGATCATTGTTTCCTTCTACTTTGTCCCCATGGTCTTTCATACACTTCTCAGTTCCGTCTTTCAGTGGCTGTTTGACTTCATCAGGCTTCATGACATCCATAATGTAGTTCAAAATCTGTACAAGCCAAAAATCAATCAAGTTTATATATGCATCTCTAACTCACATAGTACCATGCATTAAGTACCTTATCGTGGTCCAACTTTCCTGCGGCTGTCAACTGTAATCATCAATTAAATCAAGTGAAAACATTACAGAATTCTTTTTCGACATTTCGTATCCAGTCGCAAAATGCATTACAAATACTCACCAATTGCTTTTTCTTCAGGATACACACTCCAAAACACTGCAAAAATATGCAAATACATAGTTTATGCCTAACTACATTTTAATATTTATGAAAAATCTTCCCATTCATTACCGGCAATTTTTCAACTGGAATCTTCCAGATTGACTTGATTCCGTTTTCCTTCAAGCACTCTGTTATATGTCCCCGTTGGGTATCAGTCATGTTCAGGTCGGATCCTCTGCATTGAATTTCATCCTGCCCAACCACTGTTCCCTATTCACAGGATAAAAATAACAAAGTTTCTTTTATTCTATTTCAAATTTACCATTCTTGAGTAACTTTTGTTTCTGAACCTACGAAAAATACGGCCGGAGCAACAACAACACACGCTAGAAATAAATGTTTGTACATTTTACAAACAGAATGAAATTGAGCTTTGAATGTGTGAAATGAACTGTCCAAGATCAATTTTATGTCTGATTAGGATCGAGATAGATTTTGCTTATATGATGGTTTCATATGATATCAAACTGTGCTTAAACCCTACAATTAAAAATTTCTCTGTATAATTGGTAGTTGGCACATCCGGAGCAATTAAAAATGTACCCGTTGCCATAACATAACCTAAAATTAAATTCAGCCAACGGAAACATTGGGTTTGTAGGAAAATACTACCTTGATTTGTTTCAATGCATCTTTTAAAGTATCAAATTAAAACGGCTGTCCTTAAAACTATAAACCTTTCACTTTACCAGAATATTCTATAAACGGTTCCACCACAATCATGTTGAGGAGTTATCTAAAGCAAACTTTAGCGTTCTAAATCCCGTCATGCTAAACGTTTGGTTTGGTTACGTCATGATTATGGAAAAGCCCATATGACGTTACTCGATTCGTCATTTATATACGCCTTTTGAATCACATGTGCTCATGTCAAAAATTGGGTTTAAAAATTACAATTGGTTATTTAAAGGTTATTGATGGAGGTCTAATTTACGTGTGAAATATCTGTACGATAATTGTCGACTGATAGTATTTTCGCTATTTCTCAGCTTATGATTATTTACTGAGAGTGGATAAAATTTTGAAACTTTAAAATATATTTTTATTTGCAATCGGTAAAATTGCTTCTACAACACATTCCGTCATTCTACTGGGCTCAATCAACAAGTCCTTGAGGTGTCATGATGACTATATGATTAGCGATATAACTGGTACATCACAGCTTCAGTTTCCTTGCAATATCTCTCGAGCATATTTTAATATAGCCAAGAAAATAGAATCGATACCCGGAAAACGAAACCCACACGGTTTCGTGTGAAAAATCGTTACCATATTTACAGAATTCTTATTCGAAAAAATCCATGCAACTGAAAAATTATATTATAAAGCTGATATCAGTCATCAGCCTTGGGCTGATGCTTACTATCAAGACCTCTTTTGACATTTACTCGTTGCATACAAGGACTCGCACTGGTTGTATGCAAAATCTCCATTCATTGCCATCTCAACCTGATAACATTTATGAACAAACCTAGATGCCAGCTTAAAAAGCACTTAGATAATATTTATTCAAGCACCTAATAGGATATTCATGTAATCCCGATTTATGTAAGTAGCATGTCTAAAACCTGACTGTGTCGACTCAACACAAAAGACACAAATTAACGACTTTATTATTCTTTCTTGTGACAAAAACAAGTTTCCTTTATGGGTTATTATATGTTTTTTGCCGAACTAGTTTGGGTTTTTGCAACTGTGCATTTTTCACCTCATGGCCCGAATTTCAAAATGGCAGACTAATTTAGTTTTACTAACGCTAGTATTAGTGTCTACTATTTTGTTCATTCAGCTAATAATTGGTGTTAAGGTTATTCGTTTTGAAAAAGAGTCGAAAGTAGACAACGCACAAAAACTGTCAGCGATAGTGAAGCTGCTTTACAGAGGTTGTTGAACAGATTGGCAGCAACAAGGCTTTAGAACACTGCAGAAGAGTTATTTCGCAAGAGTTACGAGTGCATTTCTGGGTGGTTATATGCTTGCAAAATCCATTCTGTGAAAGAGATACATATTTTAAATACATAAGGAAAAAACACGTATAAAACCTAAACATAGCCTGTGCCAATATTAGCAAAGCAATCTTCGTGTTCAGTACAATCAATCTGAACCAGGCATTAGAGTAAACGGTCAAGTTTTTAGCTAGGAATTTTCACCTCCTAGGGACCTCCGCATTATATACGGGTTCGTTACATTTCAATTAATTTATTGTGCAAATTGTGCTATAAACATTGCTGCAGTAGTAAGCGTTGTGCCACATAAAACCGTGCTATCTTTAAA
This sequence comes from Salina celebensis, assembly GCA_036561885.1. NCBI lineage: Eukaryota > Metazoa > Arthropoda > Collembola > Entomobryomorpha > Paronellidae > Salina > Salina celebensis. The sequence continues at coordinate 11,337 of JAAXOA010001494.1, forward strand.
CAACATACAACATTCGGTATTATGTTACACTCGTGAAGCACGTGTGTGGCAGCAACCTTTCCATGTGTAACAAAAATTCCTATTCCCTATCCATACAGCACAGCGGTGAATTGATGAATAAAATAGAGTGGAGCAGATCGGAGATAAAAAAAAACTTTCAGAAAAGCTACTGAATGGAGTGCAACATGTGAAGAAACAAAAAAAATATGCAGTTAACAGTGGGAATGTTTAGAATAATCTCAAATTGAGTTACCTTTTTAAATATGAATAGCGAACGGGAGGATCCTTTAAATAAAATAAATATGTCTCCTCATCCCCCTCCTCCGTCGTTACACCAACAAATAAAGGAGAAATATCCCCCCTGGAGGGCATCCACCCCGGGATTCGAATACGAAGAAAAAGTGAACGTTCATTTGGTAGCAAATAAGGGTCTTGTTGTGGTTGATAACCATATTCCTGATCCTTCAGTGAATAGTTTATCTAGTCATAGACAATCTGGCTGTTTAAAAGATAAGTCCCAAGAAAGTTGCTCGGGCCATTCTTCAAAGATACCCATAATCATGTCCCCCGGAGGGATACGTTTGTCGCCATCACTTACAAGTAAAGTTCCCCGTGATAATCCTCGAAGTGACAACTGTGGATGTGCTTTCGATCAAAATGGAAGTGGCTGCTCGGGAATGTCTACAGGTCATTTTTCCAAGTCCCGCCATGGGAGCAGCTCAAATGGAAGTGGAACTTCGTCGCTAACCCCACTAATGCCTGGAGCTGGAGACCAGCTAAAAGAAAGCCATAAGATTCCTGTTGTAATGAAGTCATCTCTGAGACACAATAATAGCAATATTCACTTGTATTGTTCTCTTGTGCTAGGATTTTCGGCGAGTTTGTTTTACTCTCTGACTTTGGTGCTTGCAAAAGTTTTGCAAAATCGGGATCATCACCCGATCTCCATATCATTTTGGAGGTATATTGGAGTGTTTCTTCCGTCTGTTCCAATGCTCGTGTTGTATTTATGGAGGGGAAAGAGGAAAAAAGTGATAGGACCTGTTTGGCCGTTAAGTGATATGAAAAAGGCTGCTAACTGCGTAGCTCTACTTGTAAGATTTACATTCAATTTACAGGGAAGGGCCTTGAATAATTATATTTTTAAATTCTTTTACAGATGCGAGGGATTCTTGGCTCAACCGCTGTTATTTTAAGATTTTGTTCCATTAAATATTTAACGATTGGTGACTCTTCAACGATCTCATACGGTGCTCCAGTGTTCGCTGCTATTTTTGCAATGGTGCTATTCAAGAAAGAGAAATGCGGAGTGATTCCAGTTTTAATGGGAGGATTGACGACTGTCGGTATTTATATTTTGTGCGAACCTATATTTCTAAATGAGGAAACGGGATATAGCGCCAATACCTTGGTAAATATTGATTTTGGAGTAATTTACATCTAAAATAGAAGGAAGATACTGATTTATTTATTATTTTTTTTTGTACAGAAAGGAGTATTTTTGGCGACAGCTTCCATGATTTGTACATCCGGTGTACTTGTTCTTGTTCGACATTTACTCCAAAGGAAGCTTCACTTCAGCCTAATCATTTTTGTCCTTGGACTGTGGGGAATATTTGAATCTGGGGTTTTAGCAGTTTCTTTGAATGTTTTAAAAGTACCTGATTTGTTACCTGATATTGTAATGATAACTGGTCTAGCGGTGCTATCCTTCTTTGGCCAATTGTTTGTGCTGTTAGCTATGAGAATTGTAAACGAGGGTCAGCAAGGATCTGCCGTTTCTGTTGTTAGGAGTTTTGACATTTTGTTTAGCTTTTTATGGCAATATTTGTTCCTTAATGTAGGATTGAATACTTACCGAATATTAAGTACGGTGCTGATAATACTAGCCGTGTGGCTAATCTGCATTAGAAAATGGGTGATAACATTAAGAGAAAGTGATCAAATGCGACAAAGACTGGCGCTTATCCTGTACTGAAACTGACTGCCATCATAATAAAGTTATAATCTAGTGACTTTGATTTTCCCTCTTCGGGATTTATTTCTATTTTACATCCAGGTTGGAGCGTATCTTATGGCTTCTTTCTGACAACTTTGTATTAATCCAGTTATGTTCCAAGGTTGTCGATTTAATCAAATATATATATTTTTTAAATTATCATTCTTTGTGCAAAACAAGCAACAATTTTCTGTGTAGGGACAATAGTCCGAAATATTCCAAATCTTTCAATTTGAGCTAGCGCTGCTTCGATTTCTCAAACTACGTTCTAACTTAAGTATCAAAATTTCCCCGTTAAAAGTCAAAAGGAATACATTGAAGAAAATCGTATATTTTATGAGTTAAGACTCTTATGCCAGAGTTAATCAAAATGTATTTCTGTACCAAGAAGTGATCCTGTAAAAAGTCCAGAACTTAATCTAGATAGAAAACTCTTCGTTGGAAGTTTAGATTTATATGTTAATGTAACAATTGGAGGTCCTAGAGTTTTAAACACCTTTAAAAAATGAAAACCTGGTCGCCTATTTTAGCGTAGGTTATTGCTAATATCAACAAGGTCTTCGTAGGTCTCGACTGCGACAAACAATTGTCTTGAACTTTGTTGAATGCTGCACCACCTGCAGGTGCCTTTGGAAGAACTTACCCTGCAGTAACAATCCTCAAACACCTTGTTCATATCAGATCGAAAGGACGTTTTCTATATTTGAAACTTTTTTGAAACTTCAATGGAAGTTATTTCACCACCAAACCGAATTGTGATATCATTTTATGCAGGTAACTTTTCTACTTTGCTTCACTTTGCACACAAATATCATGATATACTACAAATATATCTATATACAAGTATATACAAGTATATTCTACCGTGCAAATATTGAGTGGAACTGTTTCTTCATCTGTACCCTCCTCTGACGCGACATCAAACTGCGCAGTTACAGATAGTCCATAAAACCAACTACTGTAAAGGTATGCTGCGATAATGTTATAATTGCAACAGGATTATTATTCCTGCTATTTTCACGCTGGTCTTTTTTTGTATATTATAATAACATGAACAACAACTCAAATAATAATTTAAACGAAGGTTTTATATAAGAAATCGAAAGTTTTGTGTCGATTGTCAAACAACAAACGTGTGTGTTCTAAAACTATTTTGGTAAGTGAAAAACAAATTTATAACATTGATAACAGCTTATCAGCAAAATATTACGTCATTATTGGTTGGTTAAATAAGAAATTGCTCCAGTTGTCCAGTTTAACTGTATTGAACATTTTTAGAAGCGGTATGAATTAATTTATTTTCTATGTCTGTCCTGTTGACTGGTAAATTAAAAAGATTGTTCAGTTAATTGGTTAAATTTGGCACAAATGGAGGAAGGTGCTATATAGACATCAGTCAGTGAGCCTAGTGCTGGTAGGGAGAAAGAGCGTGATGATAACCAAGCTTGTCTGGAGAGTGAGTTAGGGGTCGTTGCTGGGGACAGGTTAGAAGTTAATTTAAGTGAAGATAACAATCCTGATAATACGGAACACATAAATAATTTTGTTTGTTACCCTCGGATTATGGCATTCAACTGAATTCCTTCTTTTTTCAGGAATTGAATGATTTTGGTATCAACTGCGTGAAAATTATGATGAAGATGTACATTATGAACGTAATAAATCGGAAGTCTTCACAGAATTCACGCTGACATTTATTTCAAGAAGGTATCATACGATTCTTTGTATACAATGTTAAGTAGGTTAATTTATTAGAGTGAAAACTGGATTTAATTAAGAATTTAGTATCGGAGTAGGTTGCTATTGTACATCAATCCAGATCTTGAAGATTTCATTGGAGTTTAAGTTGTGAGGGCCAGTTTCAATTAGCAAATGATATCCAATAATGAACAAACACTGCGTAAACTAACGTTTAAAGTCATGTGGTAACCGGACGGATACGATTTCCCGAAACAACACGAAAACCCGTAGGATGCACCGATTCAAAACTTTTTGAACGGGAGGTATGAATCTATTCGCCGGCCAGCACAACAACCCGAGTTTTTCGGGACCTGCATGTGTTCAAGCACACAGGTACGTATTTGATTTCTCTTTTTCTTGTTTCGTTCAGAAATAGTATGGAAGCTAATAGCAATCCCACCAATAAAATGGCATATATTGCCAAAATACGGCCATCCGTTATCTCAAGTGTTCGCACTGTTAAGCGAGACCATTTTCGTGTATGTAGCCGAGTTTTAAACACAGAGAACTCACTCCAGTGCCGTTGAATTCCAGTTTCCAGTGACACAAGTCTCATCAGCTTGCTTATTTGAATACGATTTCTGCCAAACACCTGGTACACTGTTACCCCCTTATCATAGAGCTTATCAGCGGCGTGACAATGCAGCATCCCAACCGCGCTTTCCTTGTCGTGAACAATTTCAAACTTCTTAGATGCA
>JAAXOA010001495.1:0-15764 GCA_036561885.1 Salina celebensis
CCATGGCTGACCTGCCCACTCTATTTCAATACGAACTCTCATTATGGTGTTTTATGGAGTGCTTAATTAGCCCCTGAATTAGCTGCCCACAAGATGATAACAGAAGAAAGTTGTTATTGTGGTTGCACGAAGAATCTTGTAAGGGTTACTACTGCGAAGTAGAACTACGTCTATATCTTCCGGGTGTGATTGTGAATTAATGAGGTTGCTGATCCTCCATCAACTTTCCAAACGAAGGCATTTCCTTGATTTGTACGAAAATATAACTTCAAGAAAAGCCAAACTGATGCAATGTAGAGAGTCACAGTAACACTGATTCAAGAAGTAACACAAAAGACAGTATATATGGTTTGGTTATGGTAGAGTTGCCCTGGAGAAAGTTTTTTTTTCTCTCCGGTGATCAATAGGTGGTAGTCCGTTAACCGTTTATATGTTGCCACTTCAAAGTATGCCTGGTCGGCTACCGTTTTCGATCTCTGTTACTTCCACTCTTCGAGAAAATGCGCAATTACTTTTGTTTTGGTACATCGTGCCTGGCCGACATCGATGGGTCTAAGACCTCTTTCTCTCCTCTAAATTTGTTTCCATCTCTACATATCTGGTGCAAAAACATCTACGACCGGCGACTGTGTCTGTATGCGACTCTAACGACAGTATTTTGTTGTTACTTTTTTGCTGTTTGAAAGCGTTTGGCACGTCAAAACATTATTCCATTTTGTGCACATTCATTCATACAAAGTGCATACAATAAGCAGAATGCAGACAAAACATTTTATAAACATGATGATGGCATTTAGTTTCCAAAGTTTTGTTTTTATTACGTGCCAAATTGCAAATTGTATACAACCAAATGAGCAAGACATGAAAGAGTGAAAAAAGTCACATTTTTATTTGGTTAAATCCGTGCATGAAAGCGAAAGAAATGCCATAGTTACGTTTTAGTATGCTAGTGTGTTCTCTCACTGGCACGTTTGCTGAAATACAAGCAACTACACTACCGATTTTGCACATTACATAATATTTGCGAAGTGGTTTTTTGCGGTGTTGTTATGAACGCAAAATGTTAGCTGTTCGTTTCCCAATGCATACAGATGGTGCATTGGGAATCAAGTAGGAAGAAAAATACCTATATTTTGAAATGGATAGAAATAGTACTTCTTCGAAGACTACGACCCATAGTTGAATCAAAGTAATGGAACATCATAGGGCCAAACTATTACGAATTAAAATGTGAATTACTATTTGGGCCTGACAGGTAAAAGCAATATGTTTGAGTTTGAGTCGAATAATTTGATTATAAGCTGAAATTGGGAATTAGAAGCATGCGAAACTTCGTATGTTGTATGTAGTTTACATCACATATGGCTCCATCATATTACCCCATTTGAAATCTTGGTCAAAACCTGGTATCAAGCGATTACAATGAATCATATTAGATTTGTTAATGCTTAAACTCAACAGGAATGATGTCTTCGTATTTTGCAAGGAGTCCAGTAATATGTAATAGTACCGATGATATTTTATTCACCGTATTCTAAATCCATATGCATTCGTATTAGTGGACAATCCTAAACAAACAAAGTTACTAGATGCCTATGACTATGACTAATCATTCTAGTGTATCTTGCGCTAAATAAATAACGTTTTCGTCGACTTTGATCGTCGAATAGATTTCAGACAAGAAACCAACTTGAAACCAAAGCAAAAAAGTTTACATATCATGTTTAAATGAAGTTAAATTATACAGACTACACGATAAGGCTTTGTTTAATCATCTTATCACTAGCTTGACCCAAAAGGTTGCGAATCGAGACATGGTACGTAGTATCGTCATCATGTTTTGTCTCTTCTTCAATGTATGGATGTATGTGCAACATTTTCATAAAGTTAAATGAAAAGCATTTTTGTTCACTCCATACCAGACCAGAATATTTTTTTCAATCCAAAGTACACAAGCTTAAAGATCAGTCCTTCGTCCCTGTTTCAAGCGCCTGCTACTGTAACAAATCCGTATCCTTTCTTCAAGTTAAAGGTACCTTCAGCTACATGCAAGTGAAGATATTTTTCATCTTTCGCTGTAGAAAGTCCATCCGTTTGTGTGCACCTTATTGAACAAAGACTTCTGGCCAGTTGGCCTAGCCTTCTCTTTCTATAATCCCTTTTCCTAGAAACAACATTCAAACCCTCTTAATTCTTTCTCTAGAACTGATTACGATTACGAAAATGCACACACGCACATCCGAATTATTTCCGTTGTTCAAACTCTCAACTCCCAACGGCCCTCATAATGCGAACGTTTTCAATCATGAAAACTACTGGAACTTGAATAAAGCCACTGTGACTCTCTATGTCATTTGACATTGCCACTATCCTTCAGCCAATACCAATTATCAGCTTCAATCATATAGTCTCATCCAATCCATTAATTTTAATCATCTACTTAAACCTTGATTTTAAATCATATTTACTCATATTTCCCATCCACCATTCAAAACCTTATTCCCCACACTCCTCGTCCTCGCTTCCAAAGCTTCACAACGAACCTGTATTACCGCTTCCATACATGAACCATTACATCTACAACCTATCCTTATTCCACGCTTAAAGTTATTATCTTCTACTCCTCCAATACATATTTTTTTCAATATTATTGCAGTACCAGTACTCTTTTATATTTTTCTCATCCACCAACACCACCCATCCACATCACACATCATATACTCCTCTTCTATCCTCCAAAACTTGTGCAGTTCTGAATATCATTCATACAACCATTTTTTAGCAGCGCATGCATAGCCTCTTCATATTTTATCACCACCGTTGTCGCGTAATCCTCACCCAAACCACTGTTCACTATTCCTTATGCATTCTACACCAAAACCACTTATCTCCCAGCAGAAATCTTGCATGATAAAAATCGACCCTTCTTTTATTCACTCCAAGAAAAAAAACAGTTTTTCAGTCCAGTTTTTGCATTTTTATTTTTGGGTACACAAATTTCATACACATCCATAATTTTTCCTCTCAAAAAGACCCACAATGCCACCATCTACGTAATCCGGTCTAGGTACCTAACAAAACAAGCGTTTCTCTATCAACTCCATACCTTCCATCGTTTCATGATCGCGTGAGCATCCATCTGGCTTTTATTTCAACGCTGACCAGAGCCATCGCTTCATGCCTGTCAGACAACAACATTTTTTTTTCTCTCAAACAAACAACACAGCCCTCCTTGTCGTGAGAGCATCAGCACTACAGCTAGAGATGCAGAAAGACTCTCTTCCCCTCCTTTCTTGGTGGTAACCCTCCCCATTTTTGTCTGCTGAAGCTTGTAACAAGGAAAAAAACTTTACAAAGCGACGAACAGTCAAAGTAAAAAAATCTCACCGAACAAGCAGCAAAGCGACAAGAGCGAAGGAGAGAAAAAACGGCCTTGTGAGAAGTGTTGGGCTGCGAGTTTTTCGTGCACTTCTCCATCATTCCTATTCCACATTATCCGTTTTTGTTCCTATCTGTCCACGTATGTTGAGAACTACGTAGTAATCAAGTGGGACTGGTGGTGGTGGAAAGACTGCAACATAGAACAGTTTTTGTTGGGTGAAGAGAAGTGTATGAGAAGTGGTGGTTTTTGGTGGGTTAGGGACTCTCTGCTGGCAGCGCGTCGCCATTTTGCACTTGAAGCTACTCCAAAAAGTATAAAAAAAGATTGGGATGATAGTTGGTAAAGAGGACGGAGTATGGAAGGAGGCTTGTAATAAAAAATAGTAATTATTTGGTAGGTAGTGATTAAAAGTAAGATTGGAGTAAGACTTCGGAATAATTTAGAGTGAAACTGGAAAGTAGACGAAGAGTTGTTTGTGGAGGGATTTATTAAGGGGATATTGGATTGGAAGTAGGTAAGCTTTTTCGCAAAGATAAAGTTGGAAGGAGGGCTTTGGATATTTTCAAGGTGTGTAATTTGATTTGTTTGATTTTAATTTTAGGATTCACGTGAAGACGCTGTGGAGTGGATGGGTGAAGTGGAGTTCATTGGAGGTATTTAGGAGGATCTTCAAAAAAACTGAGAATGGCGGCGAGTCATCAGCAGTTTTCCTTGAAGTGGAATAACTATTCCCAACACATTGTGAGTGCTTTGGAAGAGTTAAGAGTGGACGATGAGCTTACGGATGTAACACTCAGCTGTGACGGGAAAAGGATAAAAGCTCACAAATTGTTGCTGTCAGCGTGTTCAGTGTATTTTAGGGAGACATTCAAGGTTAGTTGGTTATTCTTTTGATTACTGGTAGTTTGATCATGTGATCACATGTCTTAGGATGGCGTTTAATATGAACAAATCTTTATGCGTTACAGGAAAACCCATGCAAGCATCCAGTTGTAATTCTCAAGGGCGTCAGCTTTCAGGACCTTCAGTCTGTCGTTCAGTTCATGTATAACGGTCAAGTAAATGTTACTCAGGAGAGGCTTCCGTCATTTTTACAAACAGCCGAAACGCTTCAAATAAAGGGGTTGACAGACAGCAATGGAGAGAAAGATGAAGCCACTGTGGCACCACCCCCTGTGAAGGTAACGCTCTTCAAGCTTTATGGGTTATTGTATTTTGAAATTTTGGAATCGTGTTAATAATTGACCAATCCGGTTGTTCTAAGCAGAAACGCTCGCAAACATTCCCAAGTCAACTTTCCTCTGCCGTGGATTCTATTCGTCAAGAGGCTGATTCAAGGTGAGAAAATTATGGTCAAATACGGAATCAAGTCGCAATACATTTAAAATTAACCTTCAATAATATGGTTTTAGCATACTAATGCAAATTGAATTTTGTTTTCATATAACACAGACCCCTGACGCCAAAGCGTAAACGAGTGACTGGATCATCTGGTGGATCCTTTACCTTACCTGCTCAAAATTCCGAGTTGCCTGGAACCGCATCTGTGATAGCCGGAGGTGGACCTGTTATTGTATCTGGTTCTGCAGGCAGTAATAGTAGTCAGCACTCTAATAGTTCCACTCCAGCACCCCCTCCACTTGTGTCAAGAAACAACTCTGACAGTTCTACCGATGGTCTTCCCCTAGTTAAATATGAAGAAGAGCAAGAAATNGTTCTACCGATGGTCTTCCCCTAGTTAAATATGAAGAAGAGCAAGAAATCGACGAGGAATACGAACGTGGGGATGACAATGATAATTCTTGCCAAGAAGACATCGGAAAGGATGGTGTTGCAGGAGAATCAAATTCATTAGGTATGTGGTCAAATAATAAGTATAATATGAGTAGATATGATATAGCCCAACAATTTTATTTTTTAATTTTTTAAAATCTATATTAGTATTATGGCATTCATACAGTATATACAACTAGGTAGACTAAAAACATGTCAGGTAGGATAACAGGGTCAAGTTATAGGTAGTAGGTAGTGTAAACAATTTCGAATAATACACCACTAGCAGCAGTAGGTTCGGCATAACATGTGGGTTATCACATTAGGAGCATAAGCATATCAAGGAGTCTTTAGCAGAAAAGGGTCAAGTTACAGGTAGTAGGTAGTGTAAACAATTTCGAATAATACACCACTAGCAGCAGTAGGTTCGGCATAACATGTGGGTTATCACATTAGGAGCATAAGCATATCAAGGAATCTTTAGCAGAATCAAGATTGCTTATACTAGTTTTAAAGTATTTGTTTCCACTATTTGTGTTTCGGGATTAGAAGGCTTGGAATGTAGGGTTTGTCGGTTTTCATGTACACTTTTAGTGATTAGGGGCCGTTTCTCAGATTAGTTCTGGTTCTCGATCTTGTATTTTTAATTTTCTTTTATGTTGTTGCTTTTTCAAATGATGGTTTTGTTTAGTTGTCTCTTCTCGATCAAATTGTTTTATGTCGTATGTGTTTGTGATGTTCCTAAAAAGCTTGGGTTAGTAACATTAAGTTTCCTCTTTCAATATGCAAGGATCCATCACCACTTCCAATCGTAATTGCACTTCTTTAACGGCTAGTGGAGCTACAGGAGAGAGACGTCCACGATACACTGTGCAGTCGTCTTCTAATGAACATGTTGCATCGGCTGGAGTTGTGGACACGACAAATGGTCAGTATTATATTAGCATTAACTTCATCTTTGCTCCTTTTATCTTCCTGTTCAAAATCTTTCTTCCTCCTTCTCCTAAGCGAGCTAGTGCTGATTTCTAACGGCTTCCTTTCAATGTACATAGAGCATTTGCAATCACTACACTTTAACAATAGGCCATTCATGATAAAGTAGTTGTGAACGCTATCTTTCTTCTATCTTTCAAGTTTCAAAGATTTTCAGCTTGCAGCTTTTTACATACGCATTAGTGGGGTTTCAGACAAATGGTCAGTATTATATTAGCATTAACTTCATCTTTGCTCCTTTTATCTTCCTGTTCAAAATCTTTCTTCCTCCTTTTCCTAAACGAGCTAGTGCTGATTTCTAACGGCTTCCTTTCAATGTACATAGCATTTGCAATCACTACACTTTACCAATAGGCCATTCATGATAAAGTAGTTGTGAACGCTATCTTTCTTCTATCTTTCAAGTTTCAAAGATTTTCAGCTTGCAGCTTTTTACATACGCATTAGTGGGGTTTCATACAGATATACTCAATTTGTAATCATATTGGTTCCAACTAGAGGTGCCTCATATGCATATAATTGGATAGTAATCTTTTGATGGCTAAGCGGTGATGTGTTAAACGGGATACTCCATGATGCACATAGCTATCCATGTCCAGCTTGTGTTGTTTTTCTGTCGATAAAAATTTACTTGTACCTAGGTTAGCTGCTGTGTTGGGGTTTTACTGTTGTACGTAGAATTCGTTGGCTAATGATGTCTAGTTTCAATTGGTATTATCAGGCTCCTGAGATTGTGGGATGGTTTAGTCTGTGGTTCAATTTGATGGAATAGCAGAATGAACTTGTTCCTTGTCCTGTTCTGTAGACTGATTAGGTGTATTTCTTTGATTTTTCTTCTGAATAGGTGATGCTCAGTGGAAGCGTAACCCAGAGGGGTCACCCGATGCTGGTATTGGGAGGAAACACATTTACATTCAATAGAGGCATGGGTCAGTCCCAGTATTGGCGATGTACCCGGAAAGGTTGTAGATCTTGGGTCATCAGGCGAGAGTCGAAGCTTTCTATAACACGGGGTCACAATCATTGAATCCCGAACCAAACATTGCAGCGTATTTGTGTAAAACAATCAACAAGCAAGTAAATTAGCGGAACTACAATCATCATTTTGTTAGACCTTTTAGAGGTGCAGTTAGACTAATGTCTCAAATCAAATCCATTCTGTAGTAGGAATTTACTACTAGTATACCTCAAGTCAATAAAATAGGATAGGACATACTTATAAATGGGGTATAGTAACTCTGTCAAGTATAAATCGCCACCTATGTACAATCAACCCACAAAATCTCATTTTGCATTTCATGTTAACCAGTGGAAAATATGACAAGTTAAAGACTGTATAATTACATAGTGGCATTTGGAAAATATAGACTATATACAAACTAAATTAGGTAGGATGAAAATCTAAAAATAAGTTGATTGGACCGTGTTTTGTATTTACTTTTCATGAGATTGAAAAGTGTCAACTTGGAGTGAAAATATATGGTGTAACTGATCGTTTTGCTAACTTTCTTATCTGTTCTGTTATAACCTTCTACCCTTTTTTCGGTCTCGCGAATGTAAATAGCGGCCATTTGGGCAAGGACTTCGGGTTTACTTGGCGGAATCCGTGCAGGTGCTTATGATGATCAGGTTGGAGATTCCGATGTAGACCTAGCTGAAAATGCCTACTCGCCTTCGTCCACTAATACTGCGTATCATCAAGCCTTATTAATGGCAGCAATGGCGAATAACAGTAGCAGTGGCTTGGAGTCTGGAGGGGACGAAGATTTAAAACCGTTCCTGAACAACAGCTTCCCTGGTAGTGCCAGTCAACAGCAGGGTTATGTCTGTTCAATTTGTGGTCATGTTAGCCGGTCTGCTGGTGGAAGGTCAAATCACATGCAAACTCACAGAGATCCGAAGATTTGTCCGATTTGTCATCAAACATTTTTGCGTCGAGATAACCTGAATCGCCATATTAGAGAGAAGCATCAAGGGGTGAAGAGACGTCCTGATAGCATACGACAAGCGCAAACGATGCAGTGATACATAGCTAATAGTACAATTCAGTAACGAACAATCAACTTTCCGAATTGGTTGATTAACGGGGCACAAAGAAAACTTTTTAAAACGTTTACTCCAATTCGTTTTTTTTTTGTTTCCTTAAGCTTATGTTAAGTTTATCTTGTCTTTCCCTTTTATTTCATTAATCCAGATACGGTTAAAACTACTATTTTGTTTGGCCTTTACTCTTAAGTTTAGAGCAGTTAGAAAAGTATATATATTAATATTATTGTTATTGTTTTTTCTTTTACATCACTGTTGTAGTTTTCCTAGATTAATTGTTGGTAGTATACACATTGTCGATGTAAATTTAAGTTCAAATCCCAGCCAAGTATATTTGGAGTGATTATCATTTAATAATACATTATATTTACAAATATTATTTTTGTTATTATATTTGTGTCGATATACACATTTGTTCTATTACAAAATACAGTAGTGTTTTTGGTTTGTAGCGAAAATTATTAACAAATCTATGCACAACCTTGTGATATGATATCGCTTAGTTTTGAAGAATTTATTTGAGTTGTTAGTCATCATACTAGCACTAACACCTTCTTCCATCTTTGTTTATTTTTAATTACATAATCTGCACTATTGATATATTATTGTCTTATTTTGTTTCCCTTTCTCTATCCTTTATATTTTGCGTAAAATAAAGAAATTGCGGACATCAAGCATCTTACAAATCCAGAACTTTTGAGAGAGCGTAGGTCATACTTTCCAATGCATCTAAAGGTGTCTAGGGCATTACATTCCAATGTCAAAGCAAGTAGCAATTTGTTGTCAGACAAAAGCCAGAGTTGATAGTTCATAGGGCAAATGTTGGTTTGTGATTTTTACGGTTCCTAATATTTACGCATCCTGCATTTTCCTAATAGGGCTTGAGATGGCGGAAAAGAAGATAAGTGGACCTGGAGAGTTTTCTATTATAAACGAATCGAGTGATGCTTTCAGTTCCAATGCCTCAAGTAGCTGCAGTAGTGCACCTCATCCTGCTTCTTCTGTGATGTCTCTTCCATCAGTGTCAATTCTTTCCACTCCATACGTCACACTGTCGTCCTCAAATGAGACCACGCCTACAAACACAACATGGAGTGTTGGACATCAAATTCCATTGTTAGAAAGTTGTGGTGGTGTACTAGGAGACAAAGAGGAAGTGCGTATGGGAGTAAGTCGCAAAGGTCATCCAAAGCTTTTCATTGGCAGTTACTCCTACGTTCAGTTACACAGCGGCAGACAGGCTCCTTCAGAAGCTAATGCTTGGAGATGTTATAAAATGCATTGTCGTGGAAGAGTGGTCAAGGTGGATGAAGGGTCGTTTACACTTCGACAAGCGCATACGTGTGATACTGAAGAATTTAGCGTTACCGGTCACTAATAATTTGAGACTAGTTGCGCATGTATTGTAAAAAAGGTGTTCTCAGCAAAAGGAATTAAATAAATTCAGAATTTTAGGAAAGAGAGGTTCAGTTTTTGTTTGGAATACTAAACAAAATAGTCATTGTGGCTGTTGGATTTTTTTCCTGTGCCGGGGCTCTTCGCTCATCTGTCAAACGTGCTCTGAGAAGAGGCTGTTTTTCCTTCCAGATGCAAAGGAAATTTCTTCAGGGACTGGTGACAGAAGACCGGAATCTGATAATCGGGAGTCGGATACTGTTCCATTTGGTATTTTTCCGAGTACGCTAAGTGTGGAACCGATCATGATTGCCAGCAGCAGCCCGTCGATTGATATACTTCATACCCAAACCTCTTCGCCGGACCATATAATACCAGTAACGCTGAATAGCGATAGTGAAGAGGAAGCCACAGTTTGATATAAGACCGATGGACTTGGACAATTTCCACCATCGTGTATCCCAATCCCACCAATCGAATCAACACCAATCTCATCGGAATTCAACCAGTCGGGGGTCTTCCCGACGGGGAAGTGCAGATAGTGGTGACATTGGAGAGATGATTGGAGGCATTCAAAACAATCCCACCAATCGAATCAACACCAATCTCATCGGAATTCAACCAGTCGGGGGTCTTCCCGACGGGGAAGTGCAGATAGTGGTGACATTGGAGAGATGATTGGAGGCATTCAAATTCTCCCTTCAGCATCAGTATCTATACAACGAGCTGCTCAAGGATCAGCAAACTACAGTGGTTCCTCAATTTACCACGACTCGTCATCGTTCCGCGGTCAATTGGGCAGTTCTTTGTACCATGATCCACTTTGCGACCCTAACGTTCCTATACCGTCTACATCCTCTCATTCTCATGTAGGTAGAGGTTCCTCTGGTGTGAGTGCGTCAGGGGTTTCCGGCAATGCTGGGAGTGCTTCAAATAGTATAGCAGAAGAGCATCGCTGCGAAATTTGCGACAAAACTTTCACGTTACGTACTAACCTTACTGCGCACAAGCGTCTCCATTTTGGTGAAACCGGATGTCCATATTGTGAGAAAATCTTGAGCACTGTTGGAAATCTGCGGAATGCATATCAGCAATGTTCACAATGGAAATACAGGACCACCCCGACGCTACATTAAACGATAGGAAACAGTTTTCTTTTCAGGGTATGATTAGGTTGCTAGGTTACCTAGGATTTGTACAATGGCAGATAGGATTTTAGTTGTAGTTTAGTTTTGTTTAGGATTTAGTGGAATAGTTTTAAGAACAAATGAGAAGTAACCGTCGCATGAGAATTGTCTACTTGACTATTGTTTGCAGAGGTTGATGGAATTGGTGTCGATAAGGATGTTAGGATGAATCGTGCCGAAGAGGATTCTGGATGTGACAAATATTT
This sequence comes from Salina celebensis, assembly GCA_036561885.1. Lineage (NCBI taxonomy): Eukaryota > Metazoa > Arthropoda > Collembola > Entomobryomorpha > Paronellidae > Salina > Salina celebensis. The sequence continues at coordinate 10,983 of JAAXOA010001495.1, forward strand.
AATGGTTGACTGCTATGACTCTGATGGACCTACAATGGATTTGGAGGAACAGGCAGTGGAATTGGAAGACATATCCGGCTCTAATAAGATCAGCATCATTGACTCCTCTCAGCATAACCGCTATACTTTACCATCCATAAAAATTATTGATCCGGAAACTTCTCCGGTTACTGTTTATTCCAAGTCATTGGAGTCCTCAGACTGTACCTTATCTACAAATGAATACAGTGACAAGGATCTAGAATCATTTCGCATTCACCCAGCTCTTATGCAGGAGCATGCAATGCCGAGGCGGAAAGTAGCTATTAAGCGGACTTCGGCGCATGCAACGACTTCTAGCTTATCAAATTTCGAGGAGATACGGTCATCCAGCCTCCCATCCATGTTGCAAACTTCCGAGTATCTGCATATTTCCAATGTTCAGGGAACTCCTGCAGGATCTGCGTCAGAAAATCTTGGATTGCTATCAGTGAATACATTACAATCAGGACATAGAAGAAATGAAGGTTTTGATGCTTCCGTGACCCCGTCGTCTCAGTCATCGATAAATAGTTATATTGTTCCTCCTGGTACTAATATTTACAGTAGTAATCGAGTTCTTACGGCCACTTATGAATGCCCTTATCCAGATTGTAACAAGAAATATAAACTGAAGGAGTCATGCGAAGCACATTTAAAAATTCACCTAGGCAATCAGAATGCGTGCAATATTTGTGGCACCGTTATGAGCAGACAAAGAGACCTTAAGCGACATATGGCTAATGTTCATAAACTGTTAAACACCGCATAGACTTTAAAAAAAATTAAAATCTATACCTAATCAACGATCATTGTACGAAGACTTCTCTGCTCTGTATTTTATTTATGTACTGATCTCACTTGTTATGTCGGTTCTAGAATAGTTAGGTATGTTATATTTACTTCGGGCTTTACACTATACGTCGACGCACAACATTGAATCATCAGTTAGATAAGACAAATTTTAAAGTTTTATATTCAAACAATTTATTGCTTCTTACTGAATAAACTATCGCGTAGGTGCGATCAAATAATTTGCTTGTTCTCTGAGTCAGCATTTTAATCAACACCTGGCGCATATCGCTTTATCTTCTTTTCCGGGAGTAGTCTTATGCTTGAGCATTACTTTATTCCATACCATATAATCTTGTACCCATCCCAAATATTTTCGTCTTTCAATTCAAAACTCTTTTATTTTTAATGAATGATCAAGTAAATTTATTGATTTAATATTTTTATTACAGTAAATGGGCGTCAGCATAATGGTCATTTATCCCGAGTAGATCTCACGTACAACAACCAGAACGGTGGCTACGCTCACACCAACGGAACTCTTCTGCCAACTGCAGGACACATCGTTGCTAGCAAGTTAAGACACAGATTGAGTTCCAGATCTCTCAGTTCTGGAGGAGGAAATAGTTATCATCCGTATCAATCTCAGGATCCCCATGACAGAGTAATCAAGTATGCTCCAATGCAACACTCGCAAAACAGCAGCAGCAGCCATGATTCACGAAGCAATAGCTCCCACGAAGACGCCGTAGATCGACATTACCTAGACGACGGTTCCGAATCGATGCAGGGCACTGATGAGGACGACGAAGTGAATTATCACTCTCAGCACCATTATCAAAAGCGGTTTCCAAAAGGCACTAATGGTTCCATACTAGTTCACGCTCATCAGCAGCAAAAGAGTCGCGTTGTTCCGAATTTAGTGAAAAGCATCAGTGCTGCATCTTTTCATTCTCAACAACAGCAACCTATCAATTACCGCACAGTAGTTAATGGTACAACCAACCCTAGAAGTAATGGATTTGTAAAAGCCAGCAGCGACAGTTGTACCGCTGTCGCTGAAGATCTAACAGCATCTAGTCCAGCAGCTCCAACCAATGCTAGTGAAATGAGCACACCAAGCTTTTCATTGACACAACAATTGCTTCAGCAAAATGTCCTCAGCCTGATAAGTAGTAACGGAGGGGCTGAGGTGATCAGGAGTGAATCTGCGTCGTCTCCTTCAAATAGAGTGAGCGCCATAACTGTCCAAACTTCACTGGAACAGTATCCTTGCCCTCGGCCTGGATCGTTAAGTAGCGGATCATCGTCCAGTGCATCGAAAACTGATACCTCTCAACCCACTGTAGCTGCTCCGTATGTATGCGATGTGTGTGGTAAACGCTATGTGCATCATCGTTCCCTTAACGACCACAAAAAATCGCATACAGGAGCAACTCGGTGTCCAGTGTGTAATAAGTCTTTCTCCAAAGTAGCCAACATGAGGGCTCACTACCAGGCTCAACACGGGATTCTAAGTGAGAATGGAGCTGCCATGAATGGAGAAATGACGATTGACTCTCAACATAGCAGCCAAATTGCCATTAAACAAGAAGCATTTAACATTAATGCGGCGTCAGCGCAATAACAAAGTCTAAAAATAACTTTAGGACACTTTTTATTTGCTCAAATTTTTCAGAACTGAAAGGATTCTGTCTGAAGTGATGAAGGGCTTGCAATAATGAAATATAAACTGTAAGACATAGTTGCGCAACTCAATTATTTAATGCTTGCTTCAGCACAAAACAGACAATTATGAAGTACTCCAAACGTATACTGACCTACCTACAATATAGTGATTGTTAATGTCGATAAGTTTAATTTAGTACTTGTCGTGGTGTAGTCAGCGTAAAACACCTCAGGAACCGTACTTATGTTATACAACAAAAACTATGTCGAAACCAGGGAGGGATTTCTGTCCATTTAAGTATTTAGAATCCTCACTTTATGATAAGATATAGTAAATAGCAAACCTTAATGACCTGTGCCGTGTGTTGTTGTGAGTTCAGTCTGGTCTCAACTACTCAAGATTTTTTAAGTCGATATTAGTAGGCAATAAGAAAAAATAGACTACTTACAATTTAAAAACTGCCAAAGCTTATGAAAATGAAACGTTAGTACTCAGGCTTGATTGTACAGTTATTAGTGTCCTACGTTCATTGTTAATTAAAAATGGGATATTGAGGGTATTTCTCAACCAATCGTCAATCTATGTAAATCCTACCGTTTTCGCTTCAAATAATATTGTGTTCTTATCAGACTAGATTGAAATATCCATGACTTATCATGGGAAACATGGATCTTGCAATTACCTAATGCATTTATTGAAATGAGATCTCTTATTCGCCTTAATTCACAATGATTTCAAACTTTGATTTGCGGAGTTATCCCGTGGATGAAATAACTTCAGTATTTTCTTAAATCTTCCCACAACTATTGGGCTCTCTTAAAAGACCGCAGAATACTTAATTTTACTGTCATCCACTTAAAAAATTACTTTATAACTACTTTAAAAAGTGTTTTAACTTATAGTCGTGTAGGTTTACTTCTAGTGTTCTTGTACAATATACTTGTTTTCGCTTAATTAGTTGTATAAAGTCAGAACGAAGCAAAATGTCTTTAGTAGCTTCTCTTATTTATATTCATTTTTGTTTGTAGTTTTCAAAACTCTATCGTTAATTCTTTATTTCATTGTTGAAATCTAAGCTGAAAGGATTTCAATTTTCCTGTCAAGCCAGTCTTAAGTTGATTCTTAGCTTTTAATATTATTCTATTATATTATAGTAAAAATGATGACAGCGAAAGAAACATAACAAATGGTAATAATGACAAGTGATTTAGTGAGCAATGAAACTTACACTGCCAGCCTGAGATATGTGCAAACAGCATATACTTATTCAATACATGTACTTAAAAATTTAAATATGAACCTTACAAAGAATATTTATTAGTTATGCAGAAAAAAAAGTCATATAATGAACCTTAAAAAGTGTAATCCGAAAATGCTTTTTGTTTCGAATGCAAACAAAGGTGGTAGACTGATGAAGATAGTCTTTGCTCGAAAACCATGATGGGATTATCGTTAGTTTGTAGTTCGGTTTAAATTACATTAAGTAGTAAAGTGAAAATTATTGTAAAAGGCCACACATTATGCACAGAAAATGTGTTAGGAGATTATTTAAACAAAGTAATAAATTATTGAATATACAAAATAATCGACTCCAAAGTCATCGTTACTGTTTATTACTTAATTTTGTAACTACATTCAAACGGAATCAGTCCTTGTCTATCTAACATATAATCAACGATATTATCATCACTTGACGTTTGTGAATCAGGTTGACTTTCTGGAACTAACTACATGGGTTCATTTAACAGTTTGCTTGGTCAGAACACAATGAGATTTGGTATGAACTTTTAACATTTCTTGCGATTTGTAGACTTTTCCACAGGCACAAGGGTACATTGAAGGTGAATGAACTGTATCGAAATGTCGTTTGACACTGCTTTGTCGAGAGAATCCTTTTCCACATTCAGAGCATTTGTACTTTTCAGTTACCTCTGCATGATCGTTGCGATAATGATGATAGAGTTGTACCCTGAAGGAGTATTTTTGCGAACAAAGATTACACGTAAAAGGCTTCACTGAGGTTTTCTCTTTTAAATACTCCCCTTCTTCTTCTACTGACATCGATAAAGTTTCCGCGTGATACTTGTTAAGATGCGTGCGTAGTGACCTTCCGTTTGCCTGTTCCAATCCGCAGAATCGACAGGTAGTAGTCGCGTTTTCAATGTGCTTCGATTCCATGTGACGTTTTAAGCCATCTTGTCCGATGCATTCTAAAAAATATTACATAAAATATTATTTTAGAATCCATTAATATTCGACTGTCGAAAATGAGAACAATAAGATCTTAACTACGTATATCAAAA
>JAAXOA010001496.1:0-15763 GCA_036561885.1 Salina celebensis
AGGAAAAAGATCATAAACGGAATGTATGGAAAAGGGCAGGGAAAACTAAGAAACTCTTCTTAGAATGATTTTTCTCAGAAATACAATAGAAATCAACGGATAGGGCCTTATTGTTACATCTAATTTTTCAAAAAAACAGAGCTTATTGTTTTGCAAGCTCCAAGTGAGGAGCTCTAAGGATGCATTGACTTGAAAGAATAGAACAAAATCGGAAAGGCACTAAAATAGATGTCTATTGGCTACATAAACAAACATGCCGTTAGCGTTTTGTATTGTGGAAATGTGAAATGAAAAAGTCAATTTATATCCATCAATAATATTCAAATTATGAGTTAGCATTCGAGCAACGATGACATTATCTGATTGATTTTAAATCGAAAGCATTTTGCTAAAACCGACAGAATAGTTTATCTAAATACAAATACAAAATATATAATAGGGTTTTCTATGATTTATATATGTAAAAATATGACAAGAAATTTGATTCGAGCAGTAGAAGTGTTCTCTGAATGTTTGACTTGCATGGAATGCCATCAAACAACTAAGCTGCTAACTACATAAGACATGAACCTCTTTAAATACACAATCATATTAAGTTTTATTAGCTTGGTGTAGAAGGAGCAACATGTCCAAACATTTCCTTGTAGCATATTTTTTCATTGCAACAGCATTTTAAAAGCGAAATTTCACTCAGCAGCAACATAGCCAAAACATACGCAAAAATGACAGGAATGGCACTATGGCACACATGCATTCTTTGTGTCCCGTACATATGATGTAGAAAACATTTAAACCATTCGACTTGTGTCACACAAACTATCAATTTCAATATTGGGTGTACATAGTCGTACACTAAACGAAAAGATACATGCATACGGTTTGTTAACCTTAAAAATTTGTGGGCGATAAGATATTATAGATAAGACATTTAGTTATCATTTAGATAAGGGAACTGATTTGTGCACTTTTGTGGATAGACATCTCCTCTGGAATTTGTTGTGCTAGCAACAAATTCAAGTAGTTTGAAACTGTGATCTATACCGGTAAGCAAAAATTGTTGGATTTTGATGTGTAACATATGAAATAAAAGCGGGAATTAGCACTTATAAACTGCTCATATTGTTTATTACTTCCACAAATTTAGATAAAGTTTAAAAGTTTGCATTAAATCTGTGTAGTTTTAGTTTAATTCGCGGACAATCCAAGAGTCCAGTGAGAGAAGAGGATGCCCATTTTAAATATGTTGTACGCTACTTTAGAAAAGTGATTTGTACTCTGCTGTAGTTCCACACAGACTATTCCAACTTGAAACGTGTCATTTTAGTCGTAGAATTCTATTGACCGCAAGCACCTTACTTTATTTTACAATGTTTCATTCCAATTCTCTTGACTATTGCATAATATCTGGCTTGTCATGTCACCACGATGTTTCCTTTACTTGGTTTAAACCGTAAATTCATGAATGTTCATAACCTACACAGAAAATGCACAATGTGTAATCTTTTCTCATGTATTTGGTTTTGGCATTTCTATTCAAACTTGTAGGGTCACCATTTTCGTAAATAATGAAAGGCTTAAGTGAGGAGTTTCTCTTGATCGCAAAAGTACACATTTTGATAAATGCTAAATAAAAACGATTTGTCATTGTGGAAAATTACTAAAATCATTGCAGTTGTCCCAGTACAAGACGGATCTTAATGAATGATTACATGGACAACTATATAGAACAGAATGCAAAATCTATTTCATTTCCATGTATAAGATATTTCTATTGTTTTTTTCTCGAAAACTTTCTGATGCTACTCACTATTCGCATTTCCAATTATAATCTGCTGGGGCAAAACAAAGTAAACAGATAGATCAATCATTGCATGCATAAATACGGTTCATCAAATGCAGAACTTCATCAGTAGTCAATCTGGACAAGTAGATATCTCTTCTCAAGTGTCATTTCATCAAGTAAATCGTTTCCGATCGGTTTTCTAGACTGTTCCATTGCCATTGGTCTGTAGTTACTGTGTCGCTACACGTAAGATTTGTTTTCTGTATAATACTAGCACATAATTGTCATGGCATAATTTTGTCACCAATTAAACAGTGGAAGTACGTTTCTAGACACTTGAGCAAGTTGAGTTTTATCTGGTCTCTGTACGAAGTACGAAGAATTTTAGTTAAATTAAGTTACCTACTTATATCACTTTTGATTTTTACAGCTATCGAGAGTCCTGGAAAAGATTAGTAAGTGGAACTGGAGCTGTGTCTAAAAGAACATTCGCTTTTACAAAACAGTCAACGTGTCAAATTTATAAAGTTGTTAACAATCAACCGCGAACACGTCAAGTTTTTAGAAACTTCTCAATAAACTTTCCCAAAATGAGTGCTGGAATTCGGTAAGTACTTTGTTTCATTCATAATATCATTTGTGGGGTCCGTTCATTGGCATTTGTAAGACAAGTTTTATTCTTTAAATCCAATTAGGTCCCCGTACTATTCAATGGGCGAGCATACCATGGCTGTGCCCGCATCAATGTTTGCTCTGAATAGAAACCGTCTGTTGGAGCGCCTTCGGGCCAACTCTAATGTTCCAAAAGATTCTGTAGTGGTGCTACAAGGAGGCAATGATGAGACCCGCTACTGCTCCGATGTCGGTCCAGTGTTCCGTCAGGTACGCATGAAAGTTATCGTTTAGTCACGTTGGAATATGCATGTCAGAGTTCAACTGTCTAAATATAGTTTCACTTCCGATTCAGGAATCCTACTTTCACTGGACATTCGGTGTAACTGAGCCTGATTGCTATGGTGCCATTCGAGTGAGCGACGGCGCATCTCTTTTGTTCGTTCCACGATTGCCTGACGAGTATGCCGTTTGGATGGGCACCATCCCACCGCTTCAAAGTTACAAGGACCGGTACCAAGTGGAAGAAGTCCATTTCGTTGATGAGGTATTTACACTATGCGATCTATAAAAATAACAGAATTGTTTAAAAGAAAGCTCAGTCAGTCTAACAGTATGTATATTTTTTAAAATATAGCTTGTTGAAAAACTGAAGGCAATGAAGCCCTCCCAATTGCTGACTTTGGTAAGCATAATTTACACTATACGATGAGTTGACCCTGCGAAAAGTGCGAAATGATGACCGATCTTTTGAAATCTTTTCCAGAATGGTGTTAACACGGACAGTGGGAAGAACTGCAGAGAAGCTACATTTGAAGGAATTAGCGAGTGAGATGCGAACAGTTTAAACATTTGTATTTTCGCTCAAACTACTTGTATAGATTTCGCACAGCTTACAGATACAATAACATTTTTTCATTGACATAGATTCAAAGTGGAAAACACCTTGCTTCACCCCGAGATTGCTGAATGGTATGTTTTTATGAAGAAACTAATTTGTGTACACACGTGTATAAAAGCAATGACCCGTGCCCCGAACTCCTTCAAATCATTAATTGCGTATTATGATTTCAGCCGAGTCATTAAAACCGACAAGGAAGTTGAGGTTCTTCGGTACGTTTGCGATGTGTCGTCCCGAGCACATATTGAAGTTATAGAAGAAAGTTCGCCCGGGCATGAAGGAATATCAATGTGAATCCATTTTCGCCAACTATTGCTATTATTACGGTGGCTGTCGTCACTGCGCTTACACCTGCATCTGCGGTTCTGGTCTCAACGGCGCAGTTCTTCATTATGGTGAGACACCTTTTGACCAATGAACGTTCGCGTTTGTGAATAGTGTGTAAATAGTAAATATTATCTACTTTTTGTGAAACAGGTCACGCTGGTGCTCCTAATGACAAAACAGTTTTCGATGGAGATATGTGGTAATTTATTTGACATTTTTGTGTGTGCAAATATTTGATTTCTAGAGAACTAATGAGTTTTTAACAATTGATGTTTTTACAGCCTTTTCGATATGGGCGGAGAGTATGTAAGTGTTTGCTTAAAGATTATGTCAACGTTCGCTTTAAAATTGGCAAATATTTTGTTAAAATGCCCTTTCACTTGATATTTGCAGTACTGTTACGCATCAGACATTACTTGCAGCTATCCAGCAAACGGAAAGTTCACAGAAAATCAGAAGATTGTCTACAATGCTGTGTTGGCTGCAAATCGCGCTGTCTTGGAGGCTTCAAAGCCTGGAACCAACTGGGTTGATATGCATGTCCTCGCTAACCGCACTGTACTTACACATCTTTTGCAGCATGGTATTTTGAAAGGAGACATCGAAGACATGATGAAGGTACTTGACGAAACAATCGTCCATTGACAACTACGATATGAAATGACGAATTACTTAAAGAATTTTGTTCTGTGCGTAATAGGACAATTTGGGAGCGACATTCCAACCCCATGGTTTAGGTCATTTTATAGGCTGTGACGTACATGACGTCGGAGGCTATTTGAGTGGCCATCCTGATAGGCCCTCGGTTCCAGGGCTCCGATCCCTTCGTACTGCACGGCTTCTGGATCAAGGAATGGTTCTAACAATTGAGCCAAGGCTGTTACTTCATTGACCACGTGAGTTGCATTTTTGGCGACAACTGAAGAAAATGTGTTGTTAAATATGCGTGTTGTCGGGTGTGGTTAACATCATGATTTTTATGATTACAGCTATTAAACAAGGCTCTGGAAGACGAGAAGCTCTCTAAGTATTTGGTTCGAGAAAAAATCGAGCAATTCCGAGGTTTTGGCGGTGTAAGAATCGAGGATGTGGTGCTTATAACTGCAACTGGAGCTGAGCTTCTCAACAATGTTCCAAGAAAGTAAGATTTCAAGTTCTAAACTACAAACGATGTGTATAAACCGAATAGACAATGTTTACTTATATCATTTGACGATTATAGGGTCGAGGAAATCGAGGCTATAATGGCGGAAGGACGTAAGCTTGATGTTGATATCCCACAACTTAAAAAGAAATAGAGTTGTTCTTAGATATGCCAAGATTGCAGTGTTTCGGATTCAATGCTATGATTACTAAATGTTTACATAAGTCAATATTTTCATATGAAAAATTTTGGGGGTGCTTTGATGGTACTCTGTACCATCCATTTCTGTTGTTTTCTAACAAATCTTTTGGAAAAAAACTTAAACCAATAAAAAACACATTATATTTGAGATGCATTACATATTTGCGTTGTTCACCCATTGATTATTGGGATTCGTTCATTGAGGTCAGTTTCATTCCATTAACAAACTAACAAAAGTGATCTTTAAAAATTAAAAATCCATACCGTACTCCGCAATGACAACTGAATCGTAAATCTGGAACTGAAATACTTCTTTGTGAAAACTTAGATGTCGTGGCAATACGTTCCAGTTTTGCTGGATGAAATGTTCTCCCGTCTCAACAGAACCAATGACGACGACTTGATTTTCTGTATGCCGTCTCCAGCACAACAAATTTCACCTATTTCGTTGTAAGAAAAGAACCATCTCAATGAGCTGCAATAGTGCATTCCCTTGAGTTTCCATGAAACAAACTTAGTCTTTATACGTTGTGCATCTTTACGTAAAGATACCAACTCCATGGACGACCCAATCAAAACCAAGTTTTACCTGTATACTCTGTCATCTGTACGAAAGCATGCTGTCAATTCTGTCTTTAACCTGTAATCAATTCCTATTTACACCTTATGAATACCAAACTGAGATCTAATGTCCAGATCCCTTTCCGGTTCAAACCAGGCGCATAAACCCTTTACTATTACCAAATAAAGCATTTGGTACAACCATCCTTGTTACTGTTCATTTTGAGTAACTGTTCATATTGCCCATGATAAAATCATCAACTCCATGCCACTTTGGTTCATTACCAAAATTGCACACCTACCCCTATTGTGGATTAAATAATTGCAGATCATGTTTTAAAGGTGTGTAATTGTTTTCACGTTCATCCTCCTACTCGTGTTCGTGTTGCTGCCCACTCCTCTCCCGAATCTTTTCCATCAACAGTTCATCACTTCCATTTAATTTCACACCCTACCATCTTCTCTTTTCTATGTATGCACTTGTCTTAATATTTCTTTTTTTCCCTGTTTTTTATCCACCAAAACAGTCTTTTTATCCTAAATGCAGGCTCGCGAGAGCAGCAATCCAACTACAGACCGAACAAGAGAAGCACACATGCAAAACTGTGAGAATTTGGAACTGCTGTCTCCTTGCTTCGTTGTTGTTGCCTACATTTGGCAAAACCCATCAGAGCTGTGGTCGTCGCTGCCACTGCTCCTGGTTCATTCTCTACTCCCGTTTTGAACGCTTGAGCCGTCTTTCATGTGCCATAATAGTAGTGGTTTGCAAGCCAGATTACTTCAGTTGCACATTGCCTTTCTTGTGTTCAACAAGCACTGACGCTGTCACACAGCCAATTTCGCCAAACAAGGTGTTTCATACACAAAACGCGAAGTACATCTTAGTACACCATAAACAAGCTCTCTTCTCTCGCCGAACTTTCTCCTCTCCAGTTTCTTTTTACAAGAAAAACTAAAAGAAAAGTATCCATCTTCTTTAATAATACACGTACTTGAGTAAGTTTGACTCAGAATACAAACGGTTCCATTATCAATCACACCATCTCTGTTTTGCATTCAATTCTATCAGTGTCAAGTCACCCACATGAAACCTCTTTCTCACTCAAAATCTTCCAGTGTCATTGAAAATGATTTATAAAATGTTCCTAGTACTGACGTAGTGTGTGAGTGGTGCAGTCTTGCATGCAATTTCATTTTGTGGACAACTTTTCACCAGTCTTCTTCAGACACAAGGATAACTTACTTCTTCCTTCAATCAAGTTCCCCTCATAGTTTTTCTATTGTATTCCTCTCCATATTTTCTTTGATTTGTCAAAACTTTCCACAAGTGAAATCTAAACTCACCAGTGCTATTTTAACCAATTGAAAAATAAAAATGTGCAGCATAGTTTCCTAAATTCTTTGCTTCCTACGCCGAACATTTTAAAGTGACGGAAAATTTCTTATTTTGTGTGTCAAGCATCTTCTTTTGATCCTTGAATACGTTATGCAATTTACACAATGTAAATTGATAGAAAAAAAAAGTTTTGACGTGAGTTTCTAAGTTAGTGCCGAACCTAGTAAAACATCTCATCGGTTTTCCCGTTGATTTATGGAATTTCATGTGACCTATTAAGTGCATGGCAAACAGGGTGAGATGAGATTCCAAAAAGCTTTTTTTTTCTTCTATTCTCAAGTATAATATGGTGTAATGCCTGGCTGCATAATTTATCGACAACGTGATCCTGTGTTTTGTGAAAATCCTTTCAATAAGTAGGCGAAGATGGCAAATATTTTAATACAAAATTCACCATTTGACTTAAGTAGGGGGAAATGAAAAAAAAGAGCCATGACATAAAGTTTCAATCGGTTTTATTTGATACGGGTTATATAGGTTTGCATAAGCTACGGAAAGTAGCTCACAAGGGAATGTAAACTAATCGGGCACGTCGTATACTTATAAACCTAATAGGTTTTATTGGTGACATAAAATAGACGAGAAGTGTACATCGACGTTAATAATGCGGGTTTTCTACTTTACCACATTTGCCATCGGCATATATTCTGCCTCCTCTTCTTTTTCTGAATGATATGAGAGCGAAGCACAACTACAACTTTCGTAGTCATCAGATTGAGGAAACTAAGCGGATTGACGTAAATGGCTTATCATCATATTTGTCACGATGATAATTTGCCTTGCTTGATTGCCTGGCACAGTGGCACAGAATATTGGATGAATAGACACCTATCACTACAAACAAAAAAACTGTTCCTGTCTTCACTGTAGCTTTTGGAGTATTTAGTCACTACTGCGTGTAGTTTTCGTTGTATAACTGCTTGGAACCGTTTTTATACTAGATAGGCGTCTGCATTTACTGTTAATCAGTTTTGATCACTGGCTGTCACGCATCACCATTATTATAACCCACTGTATTTCTACTATTTCGTAGTCCAAGTAGCTTTCGTTGTATAACTGCTTGGAACCGTTTTTATACTAGATAGGCGTCTGCATTTACTGTTAATCAGTTTTGATCACTGGCTGTCACGCATCACCATTATTATAACCCACTGTATTCCTACTATTTCGTAGTCCAAAACGCTTTGTTCGTCTTGATTTGTATTGATGTAAAACCAAAAATTCTTATGTTCCAAAACTGTTAGCTACACGAGTTACAGATAAAATTACAGTGTGAACAAAAGGTTTTCTTTTGGAAGAACAAAATAGTTTTTTTTCTCTCCAAAACATTGACAAAAACTGAGTAGTAAGGCCATCAAGCCAAAGTGCACGTACAAAGTGGCTTAAGTAAGTATCTTTTAGGAAGATCAATATTAACTCAAAGCTCACTATAATTTTGCGCTGATGCTACTTTTTAAGATTATAGAAGGAAANAAGCTCACTATAATTTTGCGCTGATGCTACTTTTTAAGATTATAGAAGGAAATTTCCTTGAACAATAATTTCTTCCATTTATATAAAAGTGAAATACCTGTCCCACGGTTTTTTAGTCAATAACATATTGGTAATTAAATCGAGTTGTTTAAGACTAGATGTTTTGGTAGTGTCGAGATAAATGTTTGTTGGTCATGCAAGTGTATTCGGATAGATCATGCATAACAATTACATACAACATGTGAGTAGATTCAAATCAGAATTAAACCTAAGTCAGATACAATATTATAAAGCGTTGGAAATCCCCTTCCATTAGACACTCCATTTAGGATTTACTGACACAAAACCATCTCTTTTTATATCACATCATTAATAGCTGGTTTTACAGCTGCACTATTTCATTCTCAAAAGGATTGTAGCATTTTTTTCTTCATTATGATGTCGTGATTTAGAATCTACGAGGATTTTGAATTTTGTTTGGAATTTGTATGCAAAAAAGCGTTGCACCGCTCATCGTTGCCACACCGCTTGAGATTAAAATCAAATCATCAAAATAATGGAGCGGAGCGGCATCCTCGTCCTTTTATAAATCACAAGGTTAGCTCTATAAGGAATGTAAATTAGGTTTAAAAGATGAATGTACGTTAGTCGCACCTACAGGGGATATAACTATCTTTATAAACTGCAAAATGTATCAGAATTTGCAAAGCCACAAAAAAAAAAATTGTTTACGTAGGAGGAGCTCGCAGATTATTTGTTTGTGTGGTATACAGTGAGAGACCGTTTTGGACAAAGTTGCTCTCAAGGTCCCCTCGTCTGAAATAATAAGATAATCAAGTAATAAAATGAGAAGAAACATTATGGATGATATAAACTACAATAGTTATAATATGCGCATTGTTACCATTCATTTATTTAATGGCTCTTAGTCATTGCCTTTCAACTTTGTATCTTGTGTGTTTGCGTCTGGAAGCATGGAAAAGAGGTGTTTTTGCTAGTTTGTCTATGGGTTTGCAAGCGTGCACAAGATGATGAAAACATTTGATGCTTCATTTCCTCTCTTTTTTCCCTACCTATCTAACGAGTTCCAGCTCCGGCTTGCGATTGTGAGATAAAAGCGTAGAGCAACGTTTCAACCTTGTTTTTGCATAGATCATTAGTCGACGATGAAGAGCCTGGAATATCAAATCTGTGCAGGCAATCTGAAACAGTCACCGTCATCACAATCTACATGACTAATACTTTTTGACAAAGGTACTACGTAATACCCACACATCACCTTACCAGTAGCTGAAACAAGGTGGATGGGTCATGCAATCGGAGATTCAGGTATCTTCAGTTCTGTGTTATTATCCCTGGCTAATTACGAACGCTGAGGTAGCTAGAAAAACAATGCGTAGAAAGAAGTGCTTTTGAATTTTTGCATAGGTAACATGTTGACAGAACTTGAGTCAAGCTATGAAATTCTAAGACCTTGGGAATTCGTTCACTGCAAGATTTCAATTCTTGATGTTTTTATTTCGTTACTCGTAAAATGGATAGTAAAAGTGAAACTTTTATCGTGTATCTGTACCCACAGAAAATTTGTATGCGCGATAAGGAAACATGAAACGAAAAGATTTCTATCTTTGAATGTCGTCAACTAGATTTTAAAAGATAAACAAAACCACATATATCAAGAAGTACTTACTCCACACATTGCACACAGTGTTACTAAATGATTCAGAGAAACGGATGCATAGCTAAAATGCAACAAGGATCCAACATCAAATGAAACCGATTTGGCTTATCGCTTTTCTATTTGCTATTAGCTATACTATCTTCGTCTCGCATTTCACACCATATGAGTGCATCACATACTACTTAAGATGCGTCATTGGATGATATTATGATGCTGATGCGAATGATGACGTTAGAGAATTTGAGAGCCAGACTTTGTTAGAAAAATTTCACAGGCGATACGTCTTAAACGCAAGAAGTTCAACAAACGTGAATTCTTAGTTGCATTCCACATAGTGAGTAAGACTTTCAATTAATGTGAAATTGTGAACCACTTTGATTCACAACATTACGTAAGAAGGTGACAGGATGGAAATCGTTTCTTGAGTATAGTTTGCTGACAATGTCCATGTATTTGTGCTTTGCACTCATTTGCATTTTGCATAACTAAAACAATTTGATATTGTAACATGCAATTTATAGCAAGACTGGGTTCGACGTGATTTTTCCTTCGTTTTGTACGAGGTTGGGCAGGATTCATGCATGCCTGCGTTGAAAATTTGTAACCTTCATGTGTATTAATGAGCTTTGCAAGCTTGTGATGAAAAATTCCATCTTGATTCATCCTATGACAGTCTGCTATAAGGTGTATGCGTAAATCAGTCTTAGATCAGGTTTATAAGATGACGTATTTTCCCAATATGCAGACTATAGGCACATGGTTTCTCATAGAAAGTAATTCTTTATTCTGCGATCAAGTCTATGACGGCTAGCCAGAAGCTGATCTGCTTTCTTAGAAGGTAATTATAATAATATTGTAATACGAAATAAAACTAAGAAACGAGAAATCCCGTGTAAACGAAGTTGACTAATAAATACATCATAAAAATTATGATTGATGGTTTACTTATTTTTAATAAGAAATTTTAACGAATTCCAGTCTTTCATAAGGAATTAAGCATTAATAGCTTGTACCGAAAGAAATCTTCATGTCATCCTGATGATGTATAACGAATGATTATGC
Source organism: Salina celebensis (assembly GCA_036561885.1). Lineage (NCBI taxonomy): Eukaryota > Metazoa > Arthropoda > Collembola > Entomobryomorpha > Paronellidae > Salina > Salina celebensis. Next base: position 11,142 of record JAAXOA010001496.1, read on the forward strand.
AGTAATTTACAAACAAAATACTGATATAGCATTATGTTGTTAATCGCCACATTTGTCTTCAGCAAATATTATGCGAAGACGACTTCTATGTCAATTTTGTCTTACACAAGCTAACCACTCGTAGCTTACAGGCAACACATTTAGATAAAACTTCTGTGCTAAGATCAATTAGACAAAAGTAATCTAATCATCTAATGTATGTACTTTATTATGTGTCATTACGACAAAATTGTTATCACAATCAAATAAGCATTGGAATTTCCCATACCTAGATAGCAGATACTAGATGCACTAATGTTTTCATCTAGAATCTGCAAAGGCCTTCGAGTAAAATTTTTTGAAAAAACATAACCTAATGAACTCGTTTTATTTTGTTCATAGAACTCTTTCCCAACTTGTTCACGATGACCTGAAACATCAACTTGAGATTTCTTTGGGCCCATTTCTTTTAACTCCAGGATAACGTTTGATGCAGCAACACGAAGAGAAAACGTCAATAGTAGTTTTCTAGCTGTGTGGTTATTTTCGTTTCACTGGAGAATGGGGCATCCTGACGGGGACTTGTCTCAAAGTCCAGGAAAAAGCTGTTTACCCAAAAGTAATGCAAAAGTCAATAACAGTGAAAGCATTTCGCAGGTTGACGCAACATCAAAAGTTGCTGTCACCAAGGTGACCAGGGATTGCAGTATTTGTGCAAACGCCGAAGATGTAGTCGGTAGACCGATGTGTAGCTGCAGTCGCAGTTGCACCAACGTCCAGTCAGTGTCTCCAGAAAATGATGAACAGAGTGAAGAGGATGTTGGTGATGACGGGAGCATTATAGTTGAGGAAGGTGATCATGATCCTCGCACCCATCACCGTCTCTATCCGACCGAGTTCCATCAGAGCTCGCCAGCCATTCATTCTCATCAGCGGGACCACCGTCGCTATCCACACATCGGCACAGTAGGGGTTGGTGACACAGTCAAAAATATTAGTGAAGAGTCTGGACTGAGTAGTAGCGGTGATGTGTCATCAAGTCTAAGCTCATCAGAATCCTTCTCGGGAAGTGAGGACATTTCTGCAAAATCTTCGGAGAAAGCACTGACGAGAGAGCGAGCTTTACCAGCCGAGATAGTAGAGGACGACGAATCAAGATGCCAAAAGGGAATTGATGAGATTCACAAACAGCAGGAGCAGGAAGGAGAGAAACTGGACGGAACAACGAACATAGTCGCAGAAGGAAACTGCGAACAACTTGATTGCCCTGGAAATGATGAAGGAAAGGAGGGCTATAAGGACAGACACGATGATCACGGGGATGATGGTAATCAACATGTTCTTGGAAATGAAAGAGTTGTAGGAGCAAGGAGCGAAAGCATTTACTGTGATATCTCGTCAGCTAATGGAGAAGTGGAGAAAGGTGCTGAGATTAGTACTCCTAGAGAAGGAACAGAAACAGGAAGGAGTGTTAGTGGTAGTCGTTGTGAGAAGGGAAATTCGATCATTATGATGGAAACGATGACAGAAGGAAGGAGAATTGGCAGTAGAGGAAAAGAGAAAGTGTGTCCTATTGAAGGGAGCAGAGAATACGGAGAAAGTAGCTGCCACGCAGAGATGTCTCAGCATCCTTCCGTTATCAGCGGAGCTGAGGGTAGCATTGGTGTCACACATGGAACAAACGGAAATCACGCAGAAAATATCTGGACATTTTCATCTTTAGAAATGTCATCATCACAATCATCGGGAGGGACACAACCAGCTCAAGCTGAATCGGACAGGGAGAAACAGCGAAGTCATCAGTATGAGCAGCATCGAGATTCTCGGCCTCAAACTCGAGAGAAACGCAGAGTTTTTGGGCTTTCCGGATTTGGCTGTAAGTTCAATTTAAACAAAATATTCTCCTCGTCCTCCTCTCCCCGGGCTGGAAACCTTCACCAGTCAACAGAACGCTTAAACAATCAGTTGACTATATTTCCCCCTGAAAATGACGGGGACACATCACTCGTGACAGGGACCGCTACAATTCTGTCGAACGTGAGCAAATCTAGTTCAGAGTCAAATATTTTAATGTGTCACAACTCGTTAGACAACTTGACGGATGAACTCCCTTCATCTCGTTCCACCGATTCAAGTTGCCTACTTCCAACCAGCTCCACAGACGATCACATTTTAGACCACCCACTGCGTCCGAAAACTGACAATTTGCTTACTCCAAAGACTTGTTGTTGTTGTTGTAACTGTTGTTGCTGCAAAAGTAACGGTAATTGTGACCACGGCAGGAGAAGCGAGAAATGCACAGGGCATAGCAACACAATCACAGGAATGTCGCCTGCAAGTAGCAGGTGTAGTAGTAGCCCTGCAACTGTCGGTCGCCATCAAAAATACGACAATACCTCATCAGACGGAACTAACGACAGCCAAGAAGACACATCTGAATATTCAGCAGATGCTTCGTTGAGCTGTATGGAAACCAACAATAACCGTCATCACACAACCAGTCATGGCTGTAGCAGCACCGGAAATCAAACCGATTCCGGAAGAGAAAAAAGAAATAAACAGAATCGCCCTACTTGCCCGGGTGAATCCTGCTCTCAGCCTTCATCACCAGTGAAAGCATCAAGAGAACGAATAGTTCGACTTGGAAATGGGAATAGTGAGGGTTACAGTGATAGGCAGATTATAGGAGATGATATGCGAAGAAGCATCACCGCTTGTGGTTCTTCATCTGCCAGTCATTCTAATCGAAATCCAAATGGGGATTCTTGTTCCGATGATGGTTTTTGTTATAGCAGTAGTAATTGCACTGGCTGTGGTGATGAAACCATTTCGCAAACAGTCGCAGCCAGAGACCCAGCAGCTGCTCAGCGAACCAATGGAACTGTAATGATAACGGTGAGCCCTACTTTTGTAAATAGTTTAGGGAAAAATTCTCCAGTCTGTTCGTCATCCTCGTCGACTATGTCTTCGACTTCATCTTCCGCCTCACCGAGCTGTTCAACAACAAGCCGATCTAGTAGCAACAGTAGTGCAAGTTGTAGTGCTAGTGAAAGCAAGGCAAGTGGAAGTAGTAATAGTGGTGGTTGCGGCAACAGTGATAGTAGTTGTAGCTCTACATCGTCATCTCATCCGACCAACTTATCGCACGGTCAAAAGTTTAAACTTCTTAGCGATGGAGATGTGCAAGTGTGTCGAGTGAAGCACGGGAAAAATCTTGTAGACAAGGTTATCGGTTCCAAACTTTTAAGAAGATGGGAAACTCATCATCTGTATCTGAATGATGCATGCATATCTTCCAAAACGGTAAGTTTATCTTGAAATAGAGTTTTTTACGACCGCACTTTTTTTATACTTCACCTCACATTAACATACCTCCGTTACCCATCGTTTAGCTAAACAAAAATAGCTACAGCTTGAAACTGTAGAGAAATGGGAAAGTTTTTTAAAAAGCCATGTGGGAGTAGGGCTTAGCTACTTTTTTTGTTTTCTATGCGGCAACAATTTTTACGTCTTGTTCAATCCACTGAGCGGAAGAATTTGCTCAATGGAGGTTGATAGATGGTAAAAGATGGTTATATGCTACAAAGCGGTGCTTTTCTGTGTTGTTACGTTTTGGAAGCTGAAATGTATTTAATACACGGTTGCATTCAACTATGTTGAATGCCTTGGTAAAATTGTTTTTTAGGTTTGTATTATACGCTTTGACTACTTGCAGACTTACAAGGAAAACTTATACAGCTCCTTTGATCTTATTTGATGTTCGATGTAAAAATGTTTTCTTCGCTTTTCCTCAATAAAGTGTGAAACTAAACGCAGAACACGGATGTTGATATTACTCACTCTGTTTCAACTTTCAGCACAGTGTTTAAATCCATTTTGGCATTTTGGGATTTGGATTATTGGATGGATGGTGGTCCTCATGGAAACGATAAGTTTTACGCTAAAGCACTCCCAAATTTTGTATATTCTGGAGGTAATATCTCCGACGGGGAATATTGGATTCCAGTATAATACGTGAAAAAGCAAAAGTTTTTTATTATGCAAGATTGAAAGCTTAGTTTTTAAGTGTTATGTCCTCTGCGCTATTTTGATAGTTTGATTTGTGACTTGAGTTATGCAGTTTAGGTACTTTTCTCCAGGGTTCACGATCGGATGGCGGATGTTTATATTTAAATGTCAAACATTTTCATATACGAAGCAAAATTAATGGTGTTTCTACAACCATATCCGCATTTGCACAGTTAATGCTTAAAAGCAATTAGGGACGCAGTGGCCAATGGCATTGAACAGGATGTGGAGATTGGGGAGTTCCTTATCAGCACAAAATGTCTATAAAAACCATGCAAAATCATGTTTTATTTTGGGGAAGTGAGAAATTATGTTTTCAAACTACTATTTTGCAAAAAATAGCAGATTCAGGATGATTTATGAAGATGGTGCGAAAGATCGTGAGTCTCATGCCAATAAAGTCGACACTTATAAATGCACAGATGGATTTTTTTTCGTGTAGTAACATTCATTTCCGAATGCGTATTACGTTCTGTACTATAAATACAGCGTAGTAATAAATAAACAAAACTCGTTAAGTTTACAGGAATACCAGCTTGCCTTTACTTCACACACAACCAATAGTCAAAATGGTT
>JAAXOA010001497.1:0-15762 GCA_036561885.1 Salina celebensis
GTGGTGTGGACTTTGATGGTCCAACAGAAGCACTTGAACTTGACTGAATAGCAACTGCAGCTCCCTTCGAGTTGACACTCCAAGTGTCATTAATAAACTTTACGTCAGCCGGTAAATCTCTTTTACAACGTTCACAATATACAATGTTCTTGTTACAAACACCGCAGTGTGGACACACCGCAAGTTGTCCCGGTTTTGCTTTATATTCGCGTTTCACTGGAGGTGGAGGCTGCTGCTGAGGTGTAGAAGGAACTATAATTAGGTTTCTCTGAGGGACATGCGATGCAATAGGCGATGCAGATGAACTTAAAGGCACAGTCTCAGATGCTGGAGTTGTAGAGTGGGTTAGCTTTGCCGCTCCCTGAACTGGAATATTAGTACTAGATGAGACAAAATGTTGTTGTTGCGGAGACGCCAAGCTTTGAACGGACTTGATTTGTGGTTGACCGGTGGTCGCAGATACGTTAGGTCCGAGTGTGTTACGTTTTCCTTGAGATTTTGGCGAAGAGTATTGTCTCAGCGGAGATCCTGCATTAGGAGGGAGATTAGCTGGCGGTACCGGACCACGAAACGGGGAATCAGGCGGCCCAGATCCAGGGGTAGGAGCCCGCTGTGAGGGATAGGGAAACTGCCCCGGTTGAGACTGTTGCTGATTTCCAATAAATGGAGGATGTTGAACGTGTACGGGAGCGTGGTTTAACTCTGGCTGTTTCTTAGGTTTCTTGGCCTTGCTTTTTGGAGGTGTAGCAGACTGGGAAACAGGATGGAGGAGCTGAAGTACCAACAAGTCGGTGTTGCGCAGGCGACAATAAAACACCAGACTGAGAAGGTGTTGATGAAACAACTGGTCGTTGTTGAGGAGAAGCAAATGGAACTGGTTGCGTTTGCTGGGGAACCTCCTTAACTTGTGTTACCTGTTGACCGTAAGACAATTGAAGCTGGTTATGTTGAGCAGAAGGATGTTGCACTTGATAAACAGTGTTTTGGGGTTGCTGCTGATAACTATTTTGTATCGGACTGTAGCGGAGACTGTACAGCAGGAGATGAACTCTGTACTAATTGATCCGACTGCGAGTTCTGGGCAACCCGAAACTGAGTCTGTTGCTGATGGAGAGGAGCTTGGTGCTGAACAATTACAGACTGGTTTCCCCCAATCTGCGCAGTATTGTATTGCTGATACTGTGGGGACTGTTGTTGAATTTGATAAGAATTGGTTTGACCTCCGGGTTGGATGATAATTTGCTGCCCAGGCCTAAATTGAATATGGGGCTGAGGTACTTGTGTAGCACTATGTTGGTCAGTTTCCAAAAATTCCAATTCAATCGGTTGCTCTCCTCCTCCTACTCCAGGCAAGTAGATTAACCGACTGCCAAGTTTCTTCGGTAGTTGAGCCTGTGGTACTTGTGGCTGTTGTACAACGATTTGCTGATGGATTGGTTGTTGAGTTATGACTTGTTCCGATCGATGAAAATACTGAGGTTGTTGGAGAGGTTGCGGTACACTGTGATGCGGCTGCTGAACAAAAGATATTTGATTGGCGATATCATTTCCACTTAAAATAAAAACAGATTCGCCACCATCACTCGTCCGAAAAACGTCTTGTCCTTCAACTTGTAACAAAAGGCTTCCTTGTTCATGTGGAAGAAAATTCTGCTGATGTAGACTGGTTTGCGGCACTTGATAGTGCATATACTGGAACTGTTCTGGAAGCTGATGCGCCGCGGGTTGTTGGATTTGGTAAGTAACCGGATGTGACTGCTGTTCCTGCGAAGGGTAAACGTGTTGTCGTTGGAGTACCGGAATGAGGCCAGACGTAGATGAATTAATGACTGGCTGGATGTTCTGATGGTTCATTTCAGTCACATCTGAGGCAGGTTCTGAAAGTCGCTGCTCGTCCACGTAGATCTCGATATTCTTTAGGTCTTCCGATCTTTTCAGTTGAACGACTTTGAACTTCAGGTGACCCACTACAGGGGATTTGGCTGTATTACCGCTATTAAGGCGAATTTCTGTTATAAAAATGAACGAATGTTACCAAATAGTATATAATTACATAAATCATTAAGTGAAAATATACGATTTGTCTTGATTATCGCTTACTTTTAAGAACTACAAACTGCAAAGAAATGTTTTTCCTGGAGTAAAACGATAAAATAGGGTGTTTAATGATCAAACAGTTTTCCTGATAACCGTTCGGGTTGGGAAGTCGAGCCCTGAGGGCTTTGATCGCAGGTTTCTTCTCGTTTTCGGCGGATACCAACGGCACCTGGTTTTCGTACCGTGGTCCATAGAATCTGTACGAACTAAGTTGATATTCACCTACTACCCCACTTGTAAACTCTTCTAACTGACTAAATCGTAAAATTCGCGCAAACGGTTCGGTAGCGTTGTAAACTCTGGTTAATGGAAGAAAATGGGGCACAGAGAAATACACTGATAACAATTTGCACTGAAAGTCTTTCAACTGTTGGGGCGACTCAAAAGACTGATCTTTTAACAGTTCTTCCCATGTGCCAGGCTCTCGGATTCCTTCAACTGCAATAATTAGCTGTTTAGGTCCGATTGCAGCGATGTCCCGAGTTAAATCCCGGAATACTGTAAAGTTCAAGTACTGACTGCGAAGTCCTGTGGGTAGGCTCTCTTGTGGAGTTTGTTGTGTGACAATCTGCTTTTCAGTGTCAGTTTTGCGAGGCGCACGAGGTTTCGTTTGCTTACGGGGTTTCTTGGGAGATGGAGGAAGGCTTGAAGGAGCTGCTGCTACTTCCGATCTTTCTTGAATTGTCTGCTTGCGGCGATTCTTCTTGGGCTCATTTCCAGCTTGTGGAGGGGTATTTAGAGGGGCTTCCTTCTTCGACCTGCAAAGAGAGATCAACAATTGCACGATTAATTTCTACTAGTCAAGTCCAAACATTGGTTCTAACGATTTTTCTCACTTTTTTGTCGGTGGCTTTTTAGGCTTAGGATTCTTCTGGGCAACTTCTCCCTCCGATGGTTTACCTTGATCCACCTCAACCAATGTCGATACAGAGGTAGAAGTCGTCGGTGGATTAGTAAGCATGTCTACCTACTTCATAACTTGACACAATCTTCTTCAGACGAGCTTTCCGGTTCTTTAACCAGTGAACAGTAGATACTTCGGTCATTCCACATTTGGATAAACAAGATCTATCTTCACAATCAAACTTATGTTTACTTGTCTACTCTTAAATTAAAAGAATGCGTCTTTTTTCCTCTTCTTTTCCTCAATCTGTTCAACAACACTGATTGTTTGTCGAATTTGAATAATTCCTCACTTTAACAATAAACCTTAATCACATCAAACACCTCGGGAAAAACAAGCATAAACGCATTCACTTGAAGCTTCAGCGAGCGAAAACCTTTTATGAATGCTGGTATTGATAAATCCATCCGTCCAAAAATACATTACGAGGATAGAGTTCCAATAGGAAAAAACTCGAATTTGAATAAAGCGGGCTCCAGCCAGTGAGAAGCAAAGCAAATCATGGGTTAATGTGAGAAAGCACTATATTGTTGTTTTTTATCGAAACTTTTATTCTCGTAATTTTTCCAATTTTTTGGCTTCAAAACAAAATATGTAACAATTTAAAAACTCATAACTAACAAATAATATTACTGATTCATCTACTTCCGCCGTTTGTTTTTAGGCTGAAGCACGCCATATTTTTCAGCCTCAGCGAGTCTTGCAGCTTCGACTGCTTCTTTTTCTTTGCGTGCAGCAACCTCCCTCATGAGCCAGGCGACGCCTTTCGAAATCCTTAAGGGATCAACAAGCCAGTACGGTTCGTTGAAAGGATCTGACCCAGGAAATCCTGCGGGAAGCTCAAAGTGACGAAGGCGCTTGTCCATTGGTCGGGAGTTGAAGTAGATTTTGTAGATTTTTTCCCAAGCGTAAACCTCTGGAGGACGACGCCAACTAAGACCGTCTGTGATGTAAGCCCGTTGGATGATCTACTTCCGCCGTTTGTTTTTAGGCTGAAGCACGCCATATTTTTCAGCCTCAGCGAGTCTTGCAGCTTCGACTGCTTCTTTTTCTTTGCGTGCAGCAACTTCCCTCATGAGCCAGGCGACGCCTTTCGAAATCCTCAAGGGATCAACAAGCCAGTACGGTTCGTTAAAAGGATCTGATCCAGGAAAGCCTGCGGGAAGCTCAAAGTGACGAAGGCGCTTGTCCATTGGTCGCGAGTTGAAGTAGATTTTGTAGATTTTTTCCCAAGCGTAAACCTCTGGAGGACGACGCCAACTAAGACCGTCTGTGATGTAAGCCCGTTGGATGACCATATCCCTGAAGTTCCTAAAGTAAATTGCTCTTTGATGATCATCATGCATATCTTGAATGCGCTGGGTGAGATAAGGCGTAGGATTCTGTGCAGCGATGGGATGCGGTGGATTGAGGTAAAAACTGAGGAGTTTCGAGATGACAGAGTCGTTAAGAGAGGTGGGATCGGCTGGGTCCAACAAGGATTCCGTGGGTGTTGCCCAAATGACGTTTTGTTTTTGATTTCTGTGAATGTGAAGGTCTGCAAAGAAAAAATTGGATAAGTTGCTGAAACACCCTGTTAAAGTTGGTAAAAGTTATATGTACTTACTATCAAGCTTCATAGTATTCAGTTGATAAGCAAAGAACGACCATTGAAGACCATTGGTGATAACTGTTTGAGTACTGAATGGATAATCCACGTCTGTAAACTGATCGAAGCCGTGATACAATGCTTGGGAAACGAGACGCCCAAACGACGCTAGAATTGCCTGACTCAATAAAGCTTCTTCATTTTCTTCCGGTGCTGACCAGTAGGGACTTTCTGTGCGAAATGGTGTCAACAGATGGTGGCGAGGATGAAATGCAATCAGGTTACAACGGTTCTCATCTCCACTCCAGTGTCCAGGAATAAACGCAGCATACCTGTGTTTCTCACCGGTTCCATCGTTTGGGTATTTAAAACCAAATTCTTTAAGAAAGTGAGGGAAGCGGTCTGGAAATTCTTCTAGGGAGCGACTGCAAAGTGGGTCGTCAGGAGCTAAGTAGTTTGCTGGAGGAAGTGGACATCGTATTTGAAGCAGAGATTTTCCAATATAGTGAATGTTCTCGTCGACAGGGTCGTCTTCCTTGACATACTTAGCTTTGTGTTGTCCTTCAATTTTCAAACATCCTTTTCGTTTGCTTCTTGTTATGGGATGGGGCTCTTGACCGCCCACATGCCAGAACGCTTGCACATTGGGTTGCACGTCAATGTGACATTTGTCCAAGTAATCAACTTCCGGACCGAGAATGTTAAGAATTACCCGATTGAGTTGAGGAATAAGTGACTGTGACTTTTTCAAGTCAAGTGTGTGAGGAAATTCGTTGAAATACCTGAAGAAATTCACGATTGCAGTCCAATTCAAACTGGATACAGTCAAGCAGCGGCTCCTTGACAAGTTCTTTGAAGTGGTTAACTTTCTCGGTCAGTTCTGGTGATGAATATTGACTAGGTAACGATGTTGTAGAAGCAACGTTCGTTCTTGTGACAAACTTGTAAGCAGCAAGGCTGTTGTAGTCAAAGCGGTCCTCGTTTACTTGGTAGATCATATACCCGTACTTCCTGTAGAAAGATAAAATGATCAAAAGTTACAAATAAATCTTTAGTTGGGCATAGCTCACACTCGGTGAAAAATTACCTAGGCATATTCCACTCAAAGTTTTTAAGCTCTGGACAACCTGCATGTTTAATTTTGTCATGCCAGTCCAGTTTATGCTGAAGTCGTTTCCGGCGAGGCTCGTTCCACAGATGATATTCCGTTATCTCAGGATATTCAGGCTTCTCAGTGTAGTCGTCTTCTAAAGCAGTCATTCCAGGTGGGTAAGCGAATCTTGAGTTGGACTTCCGCTGGTGATTGACTAACTCACTTGAAGCGGCGGCCTCATTTTTGCTGGAGACTGAAGATAACAAGGCGACGCCCCGTGAGGCTGTGTTTAAATGAACGACTTAACATTATGTTAGTTAACTTAACCGTTACATTAAAATTGTTTTAAATCACTTCAAATTCCAAAGCACATGCCATCGATCCGGCACACACAGATGAATTCAAATTACAAATTAGCAGATGAGCAGGATTTTCCCCATTTGGTTGCCACATAATTGACGCACCGTATTTGCTTCAATTCGCCCCAGCTAGTTTCCGCTAATCGTCAATTTCAAATTGTTGTGGATTTTGTTTTGCTTGCAAGGATGACTGCAGAATTTTCGTAACACAACCTCACCTGTGCTTGTTGAGGTTCAAAACATTTCCGTTTTACGTGACATTTTACAAGTTAAAACAAATTAATTTAATTGTTTGGTGTAATTGGTAATTGCTCAGACCATTTTAATCTGAAGGCATAGATTGCCCTGTTCCTTTTCGCCTAAGAGTTTCACTGACCATCTCAATTTGTATTTAAAATGATTGGAGAAAAACATCAAGGCGGAAGTAATCCAATGGAGCAGTTTGTTCTTTTGTCTAAGTCTGCTAAAGGCGCCGCAGCTGCAGAATTAGTGAAGCAAGCATTGGAAACTCCAGGAATTTATGTATTCAGTGAACTGCTGGATATGCCAAGCATTAAAGAGGTAACGAAGCTAATTTAATCATTTAAAATTCACATTCTTGTTCAAAATTGTCCCATTTTTTGTTTTCTAATTCTAATACTCATATTTTTTCTGTTTTGTTTTAATTCGTCCAGCTTTCTGGAGATCATGCCCAGTACGTGGAACTTCTGAACATTTTCGCATTCGGAACCCTTAAAGACTACACCGCAGCCCGAGGAAACAACCGTGTCCCCGAGTTGACTCCAGCCATGCGTCGGAAACTCCAGTATTTAACTATCGTCACGCTCTCCTCCCGTGAAAAATGCATTCCTTACCAGACCCTCCAAGCCGAACTGGAAATTGTGAATGTTCGAGAACTAGAAGATTTAATTATCGAAGCTATCTACGCAGAAATCTTCCAAGGAAAACTTGACCAGAGCCGAGCGTTCCTTGAAATTGATAACACAATCGGTCGCGACATCCGAAAGGATGATATTCCAGTAATCACTAATACTCTGGAGAGCTGGTGTGACGCCTGCGAGAACATGCTGGCAGCTTTGCAAAATCAAATCGAGCGCGCTAACACCGAAAAAAGTCAACGACTCCAGAGAAAAGAAGCCTTGGAAACGGAAATTTCGAATCTCAAGAAAACTGTGAAAACACACCGTGAGGAAGGCGAAGATGTCATTGCGGATTCCAGAGAGGCTATGGGAATTGAGAAAACCCCGAGTAAGAAAATGGTCAAGAAAGGGATCCGAGGGACAACCAAGCTGTTTAATAAATGAATTGAACTAACTGTATATATCGATTAAAATTACCTGTAAATATTTCTAGATTCTAATGTGAATAAACACAATGTACTGTAAAAATTGTAATGTAAACTCAAAAATTGTTCCAAAATACGAATTCATCTTGAAGTGTTCCTGAGAAGAGTAACGCATTTGCAGAGCAAAATGACCCTGGCCGCCAGCCGACGTGACTCCAGCCACCAGCCGACGTGACCCCAGCCGCTAAAGCCGACGTGACCCCAGCCGCCAGCCGATGTGACCCCAGCCGCCAGCCGATGTGACCCCAGCCGCCAGCCGATGTAACCCCAGCCGCCAGCCGATCTGAACCTGGGCCTAGCATGATACTGCTACTACACCCTAACAGGCATTTAGGACACCCATGTAGGATGTGAAAATTTAAATATCCAACTTTAATCAATTCAACTATATCCAATTTAAATTGTTTCAAATAACCAGCTTTTTTCCTATTTTCGAAAAATTGCTTACAGCAGAGTAAGGTTTATACAAGTAACTACTTGGCTTGAAAATGACTTTAACGAGCCCAGACATGTTGTCATCGTTGCCTAAAAGCCTGTGATATAGCATTGAGCGTAGTGGGTTGAATTTAACCAACGGTTGGGGTAGCATGCTACACCACAGTACCCCAATCAATACACTACCCCAAACCCCACATGTCACTTCCCCACGCTACCCCAAATAGGACATGGCACAACCCCAGACGACCCCAAAATGTCCACTGCGCCACCCCATGACCTACATATTTCTCAGTCTCGCAACAAGAGATATTCGAAACTGGGTTCTCCACCCCCAGACCCCCACCTAACCTGCTCGCCTTATAGGGAAAACCTACATTCTGACGAATGTTTTTCATGTCAGTCAATTAGATTAAGATAAAGGATTTTCCAAATTTAGCGAGCGAAGTGAGCAGGTGAGGTGGGGGCCTGGGAGCCGAGCCCTCAGTTTGAAGTCATTCTCTTGGTGGTTGGGTTTGGTTGCAGAAATACACCGCAAATCGAAATATAGAAAAGTAGCGGAAGCAGTAGCATTGAACAAAAACATCAGCTTAAATAGCGAATGAACGTTTTCGTCAATTATGATGCATTAATTAAATTTAATTACTTCGTTAACTAGTAAAGATGACGAAATACAAATACTGGTGCTTTAAGCAAAAATCGTAAACGCAAAAACACATAAAACGCTCTACCGAAATCGTGAATGTAATATTTTCACCCATTGAATTGAAATGCACAATATAGTTAATTTGGATTGAGCAATTAACTATCGTTTAAGTTACCCGATTTCGCTGAAATTTATTTGCCCCAACCACATTGGCCTTAGTAACAATCGTGCCAACTTTCATCAAAATCGATCCAGTGGTTTTGTCGAAACAGAGCGTTACGTACTGACGGACAGACAGATTGACATCCGCATAAAGAAGCTTCCGCTACTTAATGACAAGGTCTGGTTGGGGTAGTGTGTTGCATTTTGGGGTAGTGACATGTGGGGTTTGGGGTAGTGACATGTGGGGTTTGAGGTAATGTAGTGACTGTGGTAGCGTGATAGTTCAAATCAACCGTTATAACTGTGGTAGCGTGTTGTCACGCTAACATCAGCTAATCTCACTTAATTTTATTACATATATGGTATATTCCAATGGTCACATCGGCTGTCGGCCGGGGTCACATCGGCTGGCGGCTGGGGTCACATCGGCTGGCGGCTGGGGTCACATCGGCTGGCGGCTGGAGTCACATCGGCTGGCGGCTGGAGTCACGTCGGCTGGCGGCTGGAGTCACGTCGGCCGTAGCGGCTGGGGTCACGTCGGCTGTAGTCGCGTCGGCTGGCGGCTGGGGTCACGTCGGCTGGCGGCTGGAGTCACGTCGGCTGTGGCGGCTGTAGTCACGTCGGCGGGCGGCTGTAGTCACGTCGGCTGGCGGCTGTAGTCCGCCCGCTCATTTGCAGTAGATTCATTCTCATAATATTGATATGCCAATAGTTCGGTTCATGAATGATCTCGCTAGAAATTCTCGCTGGTTCAGCTGTTAATTGTCTGTTTCTTTAACGCAACGGCACCGCAAGCGATTAAAGTGGCAAATTTGGAGGTGGTCAGTAAGTAAGAACGAAAAATAAATGAGACTTTTGTTCGTGTATTTCCGAGAAAAAACGCAAGAGTAGGTAAGCCAGACCATAGCGTTCAATACAGGTGACAAAATTGACTTTATCGCCTTGGCAAATTTGGAAGAAAAAACACTTAGTTACATCACTCGGAAGTGTCGGAAGGACAAATGTGGCAATTTTTAAAAAATGAATAGCAAAATAGAACTTAGCTAAAGCATGAAATTTTTAAAAAAGCATCTCAATTCACATAAAAAATATGTATGTGGCAATAGTGAGAACGAGTAACAAAAAGAAAAGATGAAAAAAGAAGAAAGTCCTCTTGATAAAAAGTAGCTTTTATGCATTCCAAACCAACCAGCAGAAAAGGAGAATTTTGGAATCTCCAAGCTAGCTAACCCCACAACAGACGTGGATATGGAGAATTCTCAATTGAAACAAAGAGCGCGGTGAGTCGGTGAGTGCATTCTCAACATTCAACACTTTGTGTTTTGCTTTGTTGCTGTGTTGTTGTTTCGTTTCCCTCTCTCTGCAACTTATCATCTGTCAATATAAAACATTTCTCCATTCAATTTTTTTTCTAACAGTTCTTAAAAAATTAGTTAATTTAATGGAATATAGTAATATAGTGAGTTAAATTATTTGAAAGTGAAATAAAAATGGGTATTTCAGGCTTACTGCCGATGCTTAAAAAGGCAACTAAAAGATGTAACGTTAGGAAGTTAAGTGGCTCCACTGTTGCGATAGACGGTTATTGTTGGCTCCACAGAGGTAAAAATTTAAAGCACCGTGCTTTTACCTTAAAACGGTTCCTAATTGCTTGGCATTTGTTTATTTTTCTGTTTCCAGGGGCATTTGGTTGTGCTCAAAAACTTGCTTTGGGTGAGCCAACAACAGCGTATATCACGTTTTGTATGAATTTTATTCAAATTTTACTGGACAACAATGTAAAGCCAGTTGTAGTCCTGGACGGGCGGGACCTTCCTTCCAAAAGGGAGACTAATAGGAAGCGAAGAGAGTAAGTACCCATTTATAACTAATATCACCTAAACTATGGAATTTTAACTAACATATTTTGTATTTTTTTCAACAGGAGACGGAAAGAAAAGAAGGAGCTTGCACGGAAATATCTTCAACAAGGGAAGAAGAAAGAAGCCTGGGAATGTTTTACCCAAAGTGTAGACGTGACCCCTGCAATGGCACGTGAATTTATCAAGGCCCTTCGTGCAAAGAATATCGATTACGTAATCGCACCCCATGAAGCTGACGCCCAGTTGGCTTACCTTGCCACAAATGGATTTGTGGATTGTGTCATTACTGAGGATTCTGATTTGGTTTTGTTTGGATGTCCGAAAATTCTTTTCAAAATGAATAACAATGGAGATGGGGAGCTGTATGAAAAGGAGAAGCTTCCTAAGTGTATGGATCTCACCCCTAAAACTTTCAAATTTGAGATTTTCCGATGGATGTGTATTCTTTCGGGATGTGATTACCTGGAAAGTTTGCCCAAGATAGCGATGGGAAGAGCGAAAAAGGTCGCATACGAAGGAACTCACGAAGACATATCGTGGGGTAAGTTTTTATGGAATTATTATTTTTTAACCTTTATGTTAAACTTCAAAACATTTAATGGCTGTGAGTTTTAATGGTGTGCTGTGATGTTTCAGATGCTCAAAACAATTCCGAAAGTTTTGGAAAAACTGCAAATCGAGGTCCCTGAAGAATACATCCAGGGCTTTATCCAAGCTGAGAACACATTTTTGTACCAGTTAGCTTATGACACCCGTAAACGACAAGTTGTGCCCTTAAACCCGTATCCGGAAGGTGTTTCTCCAGATGACATGCCATACGCTGGAACTTATGAAGACGACGAGGTTTGTTAAATCATTATTCAAAATGACACTACTTTGATAAATTACCCGTAACCTCATGAATTGTTGTTCCTTCAACAGATACATCTCGGTGTCGCCCTTGGCAACTTGGACATCCACACACTTAAAGTTGTCGACAACTTTGATCCTCTCAAACACGGGTATGGTCCTTCAAGCATTTGGTGGACTGGAGACCGTGTTCCAGCTAAAGTTGAAAAGAAGATCAGTGCCGATACTGCCGAAATTGGTATGCTAATTGGATCCCCATCTGAACCTAGGAAAGGTCTGAAAAAGAAACGTCCTTTGGCAGGTAAAAATTTACACCGAGCTTTAAACCCTTTAAAATGTGCTACAAACAAGTTGCATTTTTCAATGCTTATGTTTCCCAGTCTCCAATTCTGACAACGAGGACGAAGATTTAATGAACATGTACTCTGCGGAATCGGGAGTTGTTTGTAAGGAAGAGGCCCAGTTGTCGACAACTTTGATCCTCTGAAACGCGGGTATGGTCCTTCAAGCATTTGGTGGACTGGAGACCGTGTTCCAGCTAAAGTTGAAAAGAAGATCAGTGCCGATACTGCCGAAATTGGTATGCTAATTGGATCCCCATCTGAACCTCGGAAAGGACTGAAAAAGAAACGTCCTTTGGCCGGTAAAAATTTAAACCGAGCTCTTTAAACCCTTTAAAATGTTCTACAAACAAGTTACATTTTTTATTTTTTAATACTTAATACTTATGTTTACCAGTCTCCAATTCTGACAACGAGGACGAAGATTTAATGAACATGTACTCTGCGGAATCGGGAGTTGTTTGTAAGGAAGAGGCCCCCGAAACCACCGACGATTCTGTTTCCAAGCGCCGACGCGTTACTAGGAAACCATCTGTGGAACAGGTGAAGGAGGAATCCCCGAAGAAGAAGCGTGTTGTTCCGTTTTTGAAAAAATCTCCAGAAAAAGGCAAGAAAGTTTACGTAAAAAGTCGTTATTTCAAAGAAGAAGTCAAGACTGAACAACTTCCCGAGGAAGACTCAGACGAAACATCGGACGAAGGAATTATACCTCCAACTTCCGAAGCCAAGCCAGTTTTGAGTATTTATTCATACGCATACGACTCAGGAATCTCCCAGGATACCGACAGTTCTGTTGCTGGAAGCCAAGATTCTTCTTGTGCAAAACTTGAGCTTAAAGAATGTTCTGTCGTCATTTCCAAAATCCCAGAGTATACAATTGAGAGTGATGATGAAGAAGAGCAACAAGTTTCTGACTATTTCAAACCTAAACAGACTTCCATTTCACCTGCAAAGAAAGCACC
Source organism: Salina celebensis (assembly GCA_036561885.1). Classification (NCBI taxonomy): domain Eukaryota; kingdom Metazoa; phylum Arthropoda; class Collembola; order Entomobryomorpha; family Paronellidae; genus Salina; species Salina celebensis. The sequence continues at coordinate 12,644 of JAAXOA010001497.1, forward strand.
AGCGGGGAAATCTCCAAGACAAAAAACTCCCACTGGAAAAGGTGGAAAGTCAACGGGAAGTAGAAAGCCGGGACTGTCCAAGCCAGCCAGGAAGGACTCAAAACAGCGTAGCGTTGCTGACATGTTCGCGCGGAACTAATGTGTTCAACAAACCTCATCTTTTTAAAGTTTGACTTCATACTCAATTGCGTTTTATAAGAAATGCCGTTGGCCGTATTCTTTACACCAGTTATTCGCAGTTTTCTATTTTACCTAACGACATTGAAATAAATCTTCACACAACTTTTATGTAATGTTCCCGTTAAAACTACCTGTTTTAAATAAAACGTGAATTATACTATTACTAATATTCTCCAAAGACTTTATTCCTATCAGCACATGTCTATTTCTACAAGGTCAGTACCACTGGCCAATTCAATTAGTAATGAAATGAGCCAATTAATTCTGATACAGCAATTGAAAAAAAATCATACTATGATATTATTTCAAGAATCACCAAAATGGTCATAGTTATAACTATTATACGTTCAAGCTGAGTCTTTATTTCCATAAAAATCCTACAAAGAGTGTATCCAATTTAGTATCTTTTAATTACATTTGCTTTGTGTGGTTCTAGATTACAGTCTTTTTTGTATAAGGGTACAGAGGTCGAAGAAATTACAATTGAGTCTGACTGCCAGATAGTCAATAGGTAAAGTAGTAGAAAGTTCGTGTAATTTGGCATTCATGTTGCTGACAAACATTTTGGATACTTGTAGCCTTTATAAATACTCAAATGGTCAAATTATTTAAACATTTAAAATTTAATTGTACTTGTTACAAGCAAAACTCTTAGCAAACTTAATAAAATCCCTAAATACGTGGTCGGTACAAAATTCGATAAAAAATCTTGTCTACTTACACTTATGGTTTAAAAAGAGAGATTAAGACGAGACCCTGACTACACAAAGAATTCAAGTAAAAAGCTCACTACACAGTTGACACTTGTGTGGGTGCTGACTATTCCGTTGCATTAGACCTTTCCATTCATTTCTGCTTGCATTTTGGCCATAATCTCTTGCATTTTTCGTAACTCAGCTTCTTTCTCTTCCAAAATCCTTTTCATTTGATCTTTATCGCCGACGGGGGCTTTCTGGTCCATGATCATCTCTGCCTTGACTCCAGCTCGTGCTTCTTGGGCAAGTTTCTGCAGTCGATAATTTTCGTAGTGGACTTCTTGAGTAACCTCCTGTAAATCTTGCATATGGGTGATTAGCATTGTCCGCAGCTTGACGAAGTCACTGTGTTCTGGATTCTCGATTTCAACGACTCCCCAGGGATAAAGCCTGTTGTAAATTTTACCGTATTACATATTATGTTTTAAACAATTAATTCACTTTCCAGTTCTTAACAATCGGAATTTAAAAAGGTCCTACCGTCCTCGCACTTTCTTTCCCTTCACTTCAATACAATTGGCAGCTCCACTGACCGCAAAAGGCATTGCACTTTTTAACTGGCGGACTTCCTCTTTGTAATCTTGATCCTCGTCCTCATCTACTTCTGGAAGACTGTAGATTTTTATTCCGTTACTTTGGATTTCTTGAAGAATCTTAAAAACCAAAACAGGCATCATTCTAAGAGGTGATCAGCATTCCTTTTCTGAAGATTCTTGATAAAACTTACCCGTTTTTTCAAATCGGTAACTTCTTTCTTGGTGAGAACATCAGATTTTGCAATAACAGGGACAATATTGACCTTTTGGTGCAGTTGCTTCATACATTCAATATCCAATGGCTTGATTCTGGAAGCAGAAAACCCCGAATTGCTTAGTTAGCCTCTGAAGAACTCTAACGATAAAAATACTTGCAATTGCTGAATGAAAAAGTTGGAATAATAAAATTCTATACCCATGGCCAAAAGGGGATATGAAGTAAAAACAGCAATGGACCCGTGTGTCAGAGATATTTCGCCGGTTGAGACCTCTTTCACCGTGGAAGAACTTTTCAAACTGGTCATCAATATATTTAACCAATGGTGCAAAGCTATTTTTAGAAAACAAACTCGGTTAAAACATCAAAAAGCTCTTCAACTTAGGAAGCACAAATTGACAAACCTGTTTTCATTGTTAACAGCATCTCCGAATCCAGGTGTGTCCACAACTGTCAATCGGAGCTTGACTCCCCTTTCCTCAATTTCCACAGTTTTAGCGTTTGTTTTGACTGTCTTCTGAATCTTATCTGTATGAAGCATTTGAAAAGTTAATAAACGACAAGAAAAAGTAATTACATCAAGATTAGTGCCAACTTTCACCTTTCGCATCAGGGATTTTCTTGTCTGGGTACAGATCCTTCAAAAACAGGCTATTGACCAAAGTCGACTTGCCCAACCCAGACTCACCTGTAAGAAACGAAATATTTAATAGCAATTAATGCTTTGCCAAAAGCTGTCATTATTTTCAGTGTTATGGAAAGCCAACCTACCAACGATCATAAGCGTAAACTCAAATCCCTTCTTCACCGACTTTCTGTGAACTTGATTGGGCAGATTTGCAAATCCGACATATCCTTGACTTCCAACGTCTCCTCCTCCTCCACCATTCTAGCAGATCAAAAACAATTGAGTAACTTTTTCAAACTAACTGTACAAAAATCATTTTTGAACTTTCTTAGATACTTCCTTACCGTTGTTTTATTGTCACTCGACATTTTAAAAATCTCTTTTGTTAACTCCTGTCTTTAAGACTGTCTACTTCTGTCACATCCGGTTTAGGCGATAAAAAACTATTTCGTAGGTAGTCATCCACTCCACCCTCAACTTACAACGTCAACACAAAAACATGAAACAGATGCACTGGAATTCCAAAACATAGTCATCAACGAACAAAAAGATTCAAAACAACAGACAGCAGATCTGGCCAATCCCGCACCCATTTTATTACCTGGTACAAAGGAAACCCCATTGAAAGAAAGTTTTCAGCGCGAATTTCAGGCTATCTGGATTGAATCCATCTTGGTCATCTGTTTAGAAAAGTTTCCTCAAGAAACTAAACTGAACATAACTTTTTTTTCAGTGAGTTAACTTGAAAACTAATTGGATCTCTAAATTCCAGCAACTTGCTAACAAAAGGTTAGTAAATCACC
>JAAXOA010001498.1:0-15761 GCA_036561885.1 Salina celebensis
CATTTTTGCATGGAAGCTGTTAATGGGTAACAGGAAGCTTAAAAAAAGTCCTGAATTCTTACCTGTTTTATGTGATGAAAATAACTCGGCTAAGATACACGGGGAATTCACAGGATTTTTTTTGTAACTCTTTTCAGAGAAATGCTTTTAATATTTTTTTGTATAATATCATATTATGCATGAGAACTTACTTGTCTTGAGTAAATTTTTTAAAGAAAAAAAAAATAGTTTAAGGTTTCAATGTCGCCATTATGCACACTCGTCATCAGTCTCTGTTTAAGCGTGAGTCAGCGATAAACCTAAAAAGAATCACTGTGATTGTCAATCTCAAAGTTGTAAAGCACGTGTGTTGCAACAGCTTTTGTTCTGCACAGGTAAGAGGCTAATCATGACCAAAATTTTATAAACTTTCAACTTAAATTGAGATTTTTGGAAAGGGATTTCATTTTTATTAGTATAAGGCTCAGAGTAATATGTATAATCTTTGGTATAAGGATAGGTCACAGAGTGTGACGTGACGTAGGCTGTTATAAAACCTCAAGTTTTGTTTGTGGTTAACTCTGATTGAAAGTTTTACTTTATTTATTGTGGAGTACATAGTGTGGTTAAAATTGGCATTAAAAAGTGAAAAGAAACGTGAATGAGCTTTTCGTTGGTTGATTAACTATTTCAAAATACGGATTTTGTCGCATATCTTTCAAAGGAGCTCATAATAATTTATCAAGCATAATTATACTTTTTCGCAATTGGCAATAATCAGTTTAAAAAAGGTTATTATTTTGTCTGCAAGCAAAACAAATACGGTTTTGTTATACGCAAAAGTACATGTGTATGAAAAAAATAATAATTCGCGATGTTTTTTTGCAAAGCCCAAAATTTTTTTAACCAGCATTTTGCAGCAGACAAAGTTTTTGTTTTGTGAATGAAAAATGGTATTCATCTTCCTTGTAGGCAAGTGCAAGATTCACGGTGTGATTGCAGTCGCACCACAGACGCTGATTAAGACTGACCATTGTTTGTGAATCCTGCCGTATCGCTGCTCATCAAGTTAACAGAGCGTTGTAAAACTTTTATATAAAAAATGGATCTCAGCGAAGAAGAAAGGACGCTGTGTCAACAGGTACAAGGACTTTTATATAAAAAATATAGCACAAATTTTCCAATTCCAAATTGTTTCAAGTTTTGTGTTAAAAATGCTAAAAGTGAAAAGTTTCAAAATATTTGAAAAATATAACGATATTTTTTTATGTGAATAGTTCAGGGGAAGAATTTCCGACCTAAAGTTTGCGGACAACTTTAGAATAATGGATTTCAACGTGATTAGATTTTTACGGGGTAAGTTGATACTTAATCAGACTAAAAAAAATGAAGGACACTTAAAAGACTTTTACAGTATGTCGAGGTGCACTACTAAAAATGGTTTTTTCCTGTGCTACATTTTTACAGCAAGAAATATGGATATGGACAAAGCGGAAGATATGTTTCGTAAGGTTAGTGATTTTTTTTGGATTAGCATAAAACAAGTTATTGTCTTGCTACATATTATGTAGTGACCGGAACAGAATTTTTTTGTGACGTGATGAGTGTTATGAAGCAGGAGCAGAAATGTAATTTTAATGAGATTTTATGGATATTTTTTGTTTGCAGTATATTACATGGCGTGAGGAGAATGACATTGATAATGCGAAAACATGGGATGTACCAATGGACTTGAAAGATAACTTCCGTTACCGTATTACCGGTTTGAGCCAAAATGGAGGTCTTGGTGAGTACTTGTAATTAGTAATTAAAATTGCGCAAGAAAAAGTTAATAGAAAAAAGTTTTCATATGGAATTTTTTGTAGTAATTTGCGTCAATATTGGAGATTGGAATCCGCATATTTGCGGTGGACGATATGATGAATTGATGAAAGTAGCTTTTCATGAGTTGGAAACGCTGACTTTGTTTACGCGCTACTTCTCCCTGCAGAAAAATGCGTTTTCTAAAATGGTAGCTATCATTAATCTGGAAGGACTGACTTTTGCTCACTGCACTACTGTAGAATGTAAGAAGATTATGACAGATTCATTTATAAGCTTGAATGCTTATGGTTCAAACTAACAATTTTTGTGTCAATCTTGTAGGGATTAAAGCGTTGATTACTTTGCTGAAGGCGTTTGAGGCATACTACCCAGGTGAGGAATCGTTACTTAATTTTATTTAGATGAAGTTAGCGAAGTTTTCAAACTAACAAATGACGAAATCTATTTTTCAGAGACTTTGAAGCAAGCTTATCTGTTATCAGCCCCATGGGCTTTCTCCATTTTATGGTCAATCACTAAACCATTCATTTCCAATGCTACCCATGAGCGCCTCAAGTTTCTTGGATCAGACAGGGAAACGTGGAAAGCTGAGATAACTCAAGTTGTTGATGAGGATCAGTTTCCAGTAAGTTTTGGAGGATCGTTACCCGAGGATTCTGAGGTATGCCAAGATAAACATATGAAACTAAGAAGTATTTGACCATTTCGATGCTATTGGCTTCAGTTTTATAATGATTGTTTTGTGATTTAGTTGTACCTTGATGAAGATGCAACTGTCAAACGAAGATCCAGTGGAGCTGATACCCAAGCGAAAAACAAAAAGAATGAAAGTTTGACAAACGAAGCTGAGAAAAAGCCAGTAGATTCTATTGAATTAGATTAACTTTGTTGTGATTTTATATTCTCTAAAATGAACATTTTTCATTACATGAGTATACCAAAAACTGTTTAAAATATATATATTATAAATTGTTGTTTTTACTACAAATTATTCTATACTAGATTATACAGATTTTTTAATTAAACAATTTAAGTTGCTCGGGCTTATCCGTCCACCCTGTAAACACACTTGATTTTAACTTTGTCCATGTTGAAGCATACTCCACAGCGAGGTTTTTAGCATCATTGTAATTTTCAAGTTTGTCATTTCCAGAATACATTCTTTTAAATCTTGCAAACAACTTGGCCCGACAAATGTCCACCATGCTGGATGGCTTCCCAAAGAATTTCTTTGTTGCTCCTTGCTTTCGTCCTCCAACAAGAACTTGAACTGCCTCGCGCAAGTCCAAAACTGCCAATGAAAAATACCAAGAAATTGACGCTGGAGCTGGGTTCGTGATTTTGTCCTTAAACTCCATGAAGTTTAGTTCACACTGGAATATTTCTGGACACTCATATCCATTTAACAATGGCGAATCCTTGATTGTTTCTTCAATTAAAGTAGAAAATCTACTGAAGAGAGCTCGTTCCATACAAGCTTTGTCAAACGAAACATTTCCACCGATTACAATTGACTTGAGACGGATTGGCTCTGTAATGAAAACACTTAACAATGACCCCTGCAGCCCTAAAATTTGCCACTTGGCTATTTTATCACTACAAGACATGCTTAGCGTGGGATCTCCTTTGCCAGGTTTCACACGACATTTCCCTGTCGCTTGAGTTTCTTCGTATTGTAATGGTCCAACTTGCAGTTTTGCTCCAGTCCGGTGTTCTTGACAATCGTCACTTTTAGCTTTTTTTGCAGGCGGTGGAGATGATTCATCATCACCAGCCTTGCTAATGACTTTGTCAATGATTGCACTATCACCACAAGGTAACTGACTAACAAACATATGGAAACGTATGCCCTTCCTTACTTTCAAGTTTCCAATAATCATTTTATCACTGGAATCACAGAACACCAAAATAGATTTGTTTTCTCGTCCTGTCTTGCACAGTTCCACTTGTTCATACAAATACAACAGAAAACTTCGCCTTGCGATGACCTCTGCATGGGAATCAGACACCATATCACCGTTACCACTTAGTTCACTCTTTCCTAAACACTTGGTCCCTGTTCCAATTGAAACAACTTTCAAACTAACTAGTCTCCAAAGCGCTGTCATTTGTTATGCTAATGTCTTCTTGCACAATGGCCGCCATTGTAGTCCATTCAGATTCCAGATTTGGTTTTCCTTTTTTAGGCAGTTTGTTATATTGACGAATCACAGCAGAAGCAATACCGTTGGGAGACATGATGGCTTCAGTCGTCGTCGCCGAAGACGATTTTCTTGCCTTTAAACTCAGTGAGCGAGATTTGCTGCTTCTTTTTCGCCTCCCAAGATGGATGGAGTTTTTCTGGTGGTTTTTGCTCAATCTGGGCTGGTTGAAGCAGAGGTCTTTGAGAGTCGTTTGAGAACTTGGGCTTCTTTGAACCCAAAGGTTCTGAGTTTCCACCGAAGCGTTTATTTCCTCGACCCTCCCACTCTGAAAGTTGCTGCCTTTGACGCTTGTCAGCAAACCGGCCTTGTTTTGGAGGTGGCTTCGAAATTAACTTTCCTTTTCTATACACAGGATTCGATTGGTTTCCGTTTTGTCTTGGTTGATTAAAGTATCGCTGAGGGGGTGGGGGTCTCTCGTGTTCTTCAGGTTCTGGTTCGTCTACGCCTCCAACAAAAAATCCACTTTTCGGTCGTTGAGCTACTTGAGGTTTTGTGATGTCTACTGACTTGCTACTCCTTCGTTCTTCTTCTTCTTCCTCAAGTTCGTTTAAATTAGTTAAAAACTTAACTTTCACTGTACCCTCCGATTTGTTTTGAACAGGTACTCGGGTAGCGCTTGATTTGTTAACTGGACTAACGGTTTTACCGTATGGTTTTTGAACACCGTTAGATTTTCCTTTGATGGGTTTTCTATCAGGCTGGGGTTTACTAACTTTTTGTTCTGAAACAGTTTCTTCCGAGCTGTCTTCCTTGGCGTCTTCTGATTCAGACTCTTCCTCCTCGTTATTCTCAGACTCTTCCTCGTCACCTTCCGAGTTTTCTTCTAAGTCTACCTCGTCCTCGTTATCCTCCAACTCTTCCTCGTCACCAGAATTTTCCTTTAAATCTTCTCCGTCCTCGTCCGATATATTTTCTTCAGCAGATTGATCCTCAACTTCTTCACCAGATTCTTCGTCTTCACTCCCTTCCGGTGAACTTTCTTGTTTAACGTTAACAGCTTCAACTTTCGGAGTTTCCGGTTCTTCAGACAAACTTTCCTTCTTCTTTCGTCGTTTCTCCCTTGTTATATTCAGAAGAACTGGGATTTGTTTGTCCCAATGGGGATTAGCATCCCGGTATTTGTTAACGTCTTTCAAGACAACGGGATGATGAGCTAATCGGGCTAATACTCGTTCCTCCGTAGACGCCTCAGTATTATTTAATACTTCGTCTAGCCTTTGAGTTGTCTGGAGTGAATACAGCGATACTTTGTCCTTCTTGATTTTCTGTATTGAAAATAACGACATAAACATTCACCGACTAAGAGTATAATTCATAATTGAACTTCATACATTAAATGACATACTACCTTAAGAATTTGAATCTCTTCCAGAATCCTGTCAGCCCTTCGTTTAGCCTTTTCTTGTTCCTTTGGATTTCCTTTCCGGTTTTTATACTTCTGAATTTGACTAATCAACCGGTTAATTATCTGAACCCGCGCCTGGCGCACTCCATTTCTCATGCAAACTACCTGTTCCAAACAAACAACCTTTAAAATCATCCAAAATAACAAAGCAATCTTGAAAGTGTCAACTTTAACTTACGTGATTATTCAGTTCCTGTCGCTTGGACAAGGGTTCCGTCGGCTCTTTCACTTTTTTAATATCTCCTCCAATCAGTAGCTCCCCCATATCTTCAAACAACCGTTTTGAATATAGTCAATCATTAATGATTTAGTTAAAACTTGTCAAAAATGAAATATTTTCACAGACTTTCAGAGCGCACCACGTGCTTGAAATGAAAGAATGTGATCAGATGCGACAACAACTTTGAATCCTCTCTGCCAGCCAAGGTTTGGGGCATCCGGAGATTCTCCACACGCCTTTTTTCCAATTGAGTCTCTCTCCAGTCCTCCCGGGATTAACCCTCCAAAAATATTTTTGTCCAGTATCACAACACAGGTGAACCATGTGAGCATTTTTTTGAGTGTCCTTCAAGAAAAAAAAAACACATCTGACGCGTCGATGTTGATAAACAAATGCAAAGTGGTTGTGAGATAAGATCCCTTTTTTCCTTGAACAAATCCCAGTTTGGGCCAATGATTTACCACCATCCTAATTAATTTTTGGCTTCATTTAAAGTAATTATGGAGTTGGAAAGTAGTCAAATGAAAGATTTTATAAGAATACCACTGCTATTTATAATTTCGTCAAGTTAGTTGTTAGTTCACTGTGTTCATAAAATTAGTTTGTCTTAAGGCACTTAGCCATTAAGTTGATTTAGTCATGAAGTTCTTTCAAGGCGGCTCGGGGTCGACGTTCTCCACTCAACAAAAAGTAAGAAATCAATCTAAAGATTGTAAATATTAACTAACTTGAGGTGAATTTAAAAGTAATGTTTTGATTTGCTTCCAGCTTGCAATAGTGAGTATTGGAGTTGGAGTAACAGTTGTAGGAATCATGGCTAGATATTTATTAAGGAGGCGTCCCCACCGTCCGTCAAACCGCCTTGGGAGTCGGAGCCCTGCTGCATCCTTAGCTCAGGAACAAACAACACAAAATCTATTACGAGATTCTATTTTGCTAGATGAAGGAAGTGGTGGACCAGGTAGAGGCTTCAAAATCAACGAGCTACTACCAAACATTTAAAGTTTTAACAATTAAAAACAAACCTATTTACTAATCAGGTACCAGTATTGGTTCAAACTACTCGAAAGGATTGGCCTCAGCCAGCCCAAGACTTCGACGTGCCGAAAGTTTACGACAACGGTCATCCTCCGTCTCTTCCGTTTTAACTCAAAGTACTCTTATCTCCGTGGAGCCTCATAATAGCAATTTAAATTGTACGCAATTAGGAGTAATGGGTAAGTTAGGTGGTGCTGCTTCCTAGCTTGATTAACCTTTTTAACGCTTTTTAACTTTAAATTAACCGGGATTGGTTTTGTAAAGGTTTGGAAACACTGGAAAAGTCTATATCATTTTGGGAGGAGTCTTTGCACATGATTGAAGAAAATGACGAGCCTGAACCACGAGATTTAACTACGAAACAACAGCTTGTACGCATTTTGGACTTGGCTTATGACTTGCAAAAAGCAACTGAAGAATTGTACCTGAATGAGGTGAACAAAGAAAAACCATTTAAAAAATCCCAGTTCAAATATTCCGTTAAATAAAAATGAAGTAGTTTTTAAAAAATTGAAAGCAAAACCCGCTGTGTATAACGCTTGGCTTTATTTTTAACTTTGGCTCATTTTCAGAACTCGGTTTTATACTCGGAAAAAAGCTTTGGCCGGTTAAGATCTGTGAGTTCTGTGGAGTCATTCATGTCAGCGGAGGATTGGTTGTCGGACGATGAAGAAATTACGAAAAGCCTTCAAACTTGTGGCTTTTTTGGGGATGGAGGAGACGCAGAGTTTCCTTTATATGCGGCTGCGATTAAGACTAGTCGAAGCTGGAACTGTACCTTACCGATCGCTCAAGACGGAAATGGTTAATTGCAGGAATGGAGATCAGGAGTATTTAGCAAAATTACACTGCCTGAGAGGAGCCTTTAGTAGAATATTATCAGATAATGATAAGAAATTATGGATAATGGCTAAAGGAAAAGAAGTCTTGAGTGGGATTATGGTTAAAGCAGATAAAGATCCGGGAGACTTTCAAGATTCTTTGGATAATATGGGTAACCACAAGTTTAACCAACAACTTCTTCAGGCATTCTTGATGGACTTTGTTTGATAATCTTAATTAATCGTCCTTTATTTTTGCAGTTTCGTGGTGTCAGGAAGGATCCAACTGGGCGCTGATTGAGTCAGAATTGAAAGACAGAGGATTGAGGGCTTTGACTTTTTACGATATCGTACCTCGACTTTATTTTTCTTGACGCATTTGAAGACCTTGAAGCTCCGCCCGCATCCGTTTTAGCCGTGACGCAAAATCGCTGGCTGTCCAATTCCTTTAAAGTACACATTCTACCTAAATATATCTTACACAACCCGTTCCAAATCTGATTATTTTCGTTGTACATATTTGTAAACGTCCTTTCCCTACAGGAAACAGCCTTGGGCACAGCTGTATGGTCGGTACTGAAAACGAAAAGAAAATGGCTCCGTTACCCGGATGGATTCATGGGCCACTTCTACGATTTATCGGAACATATTAATGCCAACACTTGCTTGGGGCTTTCTTGGACCTCAAAGTAGACTTCAAGACTTGTGCAATTACTTCAAGGTAAAAATTCTTACCCGAAGATAACTGTACAAACATTTATCCTGTTGGACCTAAATGGAATTTTGTTTGAAAAACATTTGCAGGACAAATTTTTAGAGTTTTTGGAAGCCCTCTATTCCTTCGAGAAAGTGAGATACACAAGTCTAGACGAGTTAGCATCAGACGTGCTCAAAAGAATGGAAGAGTTGCACACAACTTTAATGAAGCGTATGGAAACCATGAATGGGGATTTATCAGCCGAGTTCTAGTGTACTTTCCAGTCTTTCCAAACATATTTTTTAAAACACCGACTACTCCAAGAAAACATTCAATGCATAAAGAATATCTCTGAAACAAGCTAATCTTAGTTAACCTCCAAACGATCTCAATTCATAGTTAAACCGAATAAAAAAATATAGTCAAGTACTATTTCCGTGTTTTCAAATGTTTGACTTTTTCATGCTAATAATTCTCTCTTGATTTGTTATTACTGTAATATTTCTTTTCACGCTATTTAAGTTAAGTATCTTTTGTCAGTATTGTGCAATCCATTTTTAATTGTTTAACAGTCAATTCAGAAAGTGTAGACCGTAGGCGTTTAACTGTTTTTTTGTCTAGCTACTTGAAGGTTTTTCCTTGTGAGTTGTTGTTCCACGAGGGGATATTTTTGTGATAAAAAAATTACTTCCATATAAAACTCAACTAACGCTCTGGTTCAAAGTTGTGCTGCATTAGTTGTGGACGTAGTGACTAAGAAGTTAATGACAAAATTAGATGAAGAAAAAAGAGTGATAATACATTATTTATCAGGTTAGATAAACATGCAATATTTAAGACAATTTTATAGTGATGTTAACATGATTAAGTTTTGTTTTTGTAGTCGTTCCAGAAGAAATGCATAAAAACCATTTTTGTCCAAGACTATATAATGTGTAGTTGTAAAAAATAATTTATTTGAACAAGTCGTAATGACTGAGCAAGCAAGCTCATTACTCATTAACTGGATTTCTAATAAGTTAGCGCAATCAGATATCTTATTATACTAGCGCACGAACTTTGAGATAATATAAATATTCAGAACAATTAACGCATAGCATTACACTAGTTGTAACATTTCATAATTTCGTTGAATAATCCAATATCTACTGTTAACTGTTAACAATTTTGCGTTTGTTGTTTAAAAAAAATGTATTGTTACGCATGATGTCATGTTTAAAAACAATCACTAATACATAATACTAAAAACCTCCGTGTTTATCAACTACTCAATGTAAACTTTACGTGTAAAAAACGTAATTAAGACTTTGCTGGTTTCTACTTCAAAACTATCATATCTCGTTCCAGCCGTTTTTTGACTAAAGGCACTCAACGAGCTGATTTGCATTGTTTGGTTAAATCAATTACGTTAAAACACTGAATATCACAATAAAAAAACTTCTACGCACTTATAAATCAAATACATTTTCACTTTAGCAGCCATTTCGCATAAAAAACTTTATATATATACAAAAAACTAAGCATAGTTAAATTAGTGTTAACTTAAAAATCTATCCTAAGGGAAGAGGGAGTCGTAGGATGGCGGTGGCTCTTCCAGCTTATCACAAGACCCTGACTTGACAGACGACGCCGCTAAGGAAGACGCTCTGGATCTCGACCGGCATTGTATAAAAATTTCATAGATGAGTACGCAAAGCATTGCACAAGCCGCCACTATCAGGATAATGATATGGTTCTCTAGCTCCATTTTGAATACAATTCCTCTCCCAAAACGATCACCTTTCCGGTGAGCTGACGAAAATATCGATTTGTCCGGGCTTCAAGTTCAATTAGATATTTGCATGCAACCCTCTTCTTGTGGTTGTTTACTTGTGAAGGTGAGGGACACGATCAATTGAAAACTCACACTTGGAGCTATAAAAGTTTCGGGTGTGCGCAAAAAACACTGTCGCTTTTTACAAAGTTGTTGAAGAACTTGTAGACAGCAAGACGTTTAATATGGTAATAGCTGTAGACAAGATGTTTTCCCCTATTTTTATGAGAGTTCTGCCAAGTTGTCTTGAAAAAAAAAAACTTGCTGAGGGCTGATGTTGTCAATGTAGAAGTGGCTGGGAATTTATGATTTCTTTCTGCGGGTTTTGCCCAGAAGAACAACTGCGTGAACTGGATAAGTAGATATTTTTCTTAGGGAGTTGGTTTAAAGTTGGTCAGCAACAGAAGATTAAATATTTACTGGATATATCTGAAAGGAAAAGAACAAAAATGAATATAAGAATGTGTGTGGTACTGCCAAATTCATGAATTTAGTTTAGAAAAACATTGTTTCAAGGATAACTAGGTACTGCATACTTTAGATAACTTTAAACTTGAAAATATGTAAAGAAATCTTGATATCAGCACCTGTCTTCCGATTGGTATGGATTTCAACAAGATTTTTACGGGGCAACTTGAGAAAAGTTAAGAAAACTGTAGCTAGTTAAGTTTTAGTTTAAAGGCACCTTTCTAGGATGACTGATAATTGGTAACTGAATACAGTTAACTAAAAACTGGATCAATTTATCATGGGAATTTAGAGTGCGTCAGATTGTCTCAAGTTTAAAACCACGGAAGATCCTTTGACGTTTTGTGCTTTACCTTTCAACATACTTTCCTTGAGTTCTTAAAGGACGCTTTGTGTAAACAAACAGAACTAGCGTAATTAACACAGGAAATAGAAAATACCACAGAAGTTCAAGTCAAGTGTTTGTTTGTTGTACCCCATTCCATGTTTAATGATTCAATCTTGACCAGCGTAATAACAAAATTTGTTTTTGTACAAACTTCACTGTAGCTCTGCGGTTTCTTTGCGTAAAGTAAATACGTTTACAACTCACGCAACGTAATTATGATTAAATCATAGAAATCAGAACTGTTTGACAATTGATAAAGAAAAGTTTCATAAAATTCCCAAAACTAAAAATTCTAGAACAGTCAAATTGTAATTTTAGTATTCCCTATAAAATCAATGAATCAATCGATTAAATGTGGGATTTTCTTTAAACGTTAGCTGGTAATTTAATTAGTGAGGAGAATTAAAACCTTGCCAAGAATCTATTATTGTCTTGCGTTTGACAATGAGCTCCTGTTTCTCACTTCCACTTTCTTTCAAATGACGCAAAAAATGGTAATCATTCCTTTAGTCAAGTATTTTATGCATTTTTCCTATTTTTGCATGGACGATTGGACGCGATGGCGTCAGCCAAACAATGCAATCCCTGCCCAGCTTAATTTCCAACTTGAATGACGTTGGGAATGACTAACAACTAAAAAACTCTATTTGTAGACTTGCATTTTTTTGCAGACTTTTCTTTGCCAAGCATTCCCTGTCACCGTTTTACAAATGTGTATAACGTCTATACTATCGTCTTTTGAAAAACTAAATCAAAAGTGCTTGGGGCGACGTTCTGGGAGCATTAATTTCGTTTTTTATGCCAGTTTTATTACAGTCAAACTTCAAACTTAGAGATGGACATAAAAAGCTTCAATAATATTTTATGATTTACACGAGGAGCTACTGCACAGGTAGGTATTTTCCAAGCGAACGTGAGAGTTGACAAAAAAATATCCTCTATGAAATCATATATCACAGAGAACAATATCCAACTTTAAAATCCTTACCACCCACTGTCAGCGAAACCAAAATCCTTGCAAATTGCATACCGCATAATTTGCTACACATATTTTGCATACATCCACCCAATATATTTATTTCCACGAAACTTTCAAAGTTATAAATAGAAAACAAAAACTTGCCTGATTTCCAGGTAGCCTATTTGCTAAATATTTCTATTGAGTATGAAAAATCGCTCAATCATTTGAATTCAAAGTTTCAATCGGCCACTGCACTTCACACAGTAAAAAAAAACTTTGCTTTTAGCACGGGTGATATACTAAATCGTGCTTTTAGGGATGACTGATGGGAAACTGAGAAGGCCAAATAAAGACGCTTGTCTCCTTCATCAACGTTTCGAACTGACAAGAAGAAGCACCACTTCCACAGATCAAACAGAAAATGAGGATGCGATAATAACCCACACCGGCATATGAACAAAAATTGTTTGCTTGCGTTACACTTTTTGCACGTACACAGCTCATGACAGCTCAGTTTCTTCCTATATTGCTCAGGTAAAAAGTGTAGATAGGTACACGTGCGTAGCTAACACATTAAAATTAAAATGTCTGTGCTGTACACTAATGGTTAACTTTTTTGTATAAAAATTGAATGCTACAATTGTCTTCCAAAGACTAATTAAATTCTGTCACATGCACTCTACTCTTTTGTTATTCATGTAATGTCAAAAAGTGAAAAACTTTGCTGTTCGCAGTTTCACACGCACACGCTGTACATGTTATAAAAAATTTAAAGCAGTTTAAAGAGGTTTTTGTTGATGTTTAACTTGATTGTAAGGAAGCAACAGGATCGTACTATCTTTACTTACTGTACTTTGCAAAAGTGCATTGTTCTTGACTGTTTCATTACATGGATAGTGCAGCAAAGGAAGCTGGGTTTGACTGGGTTTCATGTTTTGCTATTTTTACTGAGCTTGGGTATTTTATACAGAAAAATGTCATTCCTTGCATGATTGCAAGCTGAATAGCTGACAGATAAAATGCAAGAGAAATGCAGTTTTTACCTTGTACCATGAAACAGTACGAACGAAGTACCATACTTTACTATAATATGTAATGCATGACATAATCAGGCATAGTGGTTTTATCTAAAAAGCACAATATTATGACTGCATGATGATTTTGGCACACTCAATACAACTTAATTTTATGCGATATCAAATGTATACTTGCACATATATCCAATTTATGTCATTTCCGATGGGAAAACATGATCAAGTTTCAAAGAACAAAGTTCATTAGGAAAATGTTTCAGCACTTAATAACAGACTATGTTTTTGTGCTTTAAAAATTATAAGAGAAATTTTCACCCTTTGTCGGTTTTGAAGCTAAATTCATTGAAAATAGATCGGACAAACAGGGATGCGCATTTAATCGCAGTAAACATATTTACTATTTACATATTTTCTTATCACTGTGACCATATTAGGACTTTGTTTATGCTACTGTCTGACAAACACCTTACAGAGATAAAGGATCTTCAGTTTTGATGTATGAACATTTTTTTCTAATCATTTCATAAATCCAAATCTGAAAAATGTCAGTTCCAAAAAACAAACCTATTCAAGTGGAGTTTTTGTTTACAATGGTTTTTTATGTGACAAAATCAAAACTTTTATAGAATGGAAGTCTGTCGAAGTAAAGAACAAAAGAACAAAACAGAAAAATCATAAAACCATTCACTTTGTATTGTATTGTATGTAATTCTTCATCAACTGACTTTTTTCGTTGTCATCCGGCTTTCTAAAGCTTGGCCTACTTATAAAAACCACTTGCTGAATAATTGGGAACATAAGTAAAAAAAACTGTATATCTACAGGAAGACCATGATTTGAATTACAAGCTGTGATTCACAACTGGCTAAATCAAACATACCAAAAATGACACACCTTCCTATAACAGACAAATAGACAAATAGAAAATATTGAATCAAGGCAAACATAACGACAAATATGATTTGGCTTTTGTTTAAGTGCGTTTGTTATGCAAAATCAATGGCACAAATCGTTCCAGAAAAAAATGTCCTCCTTAGTTTTAATTGCCTTTTCACGTAAACATACCAGCAGGGTTGCTTAATTTAGTTATTACTTCCGTTACAGTATTCCCGTTGACGGATTACTCAAAAAAATGTTACGCAAACATGGCTTACTACCATTGCTTGGAACTTGGTTTTGTAGATTTTGAAGCGTATTTCAATACCATAAAATATCAAAATCATGGAAAATTCCTACCGATGCGTGTAACCTCATTTGAGTTGAGGAAGGAAATGCTCCGTTTGCCCAGCATTTTAATTAACTTTACTGCGAAACAGCAACAAAAGCACTGTCAAAATTATATAGGTATGGTATGACTTTTCATAAGAATTCTGTTAAAGTTTTTCAGTAAGTTGACTCTGACGTAAACTATCAAGGCAAAAGAAAAGTAAGTTCTGCCAGTTTTTCCCACGGGTGTCCAAAAGATGTGAACAAACTGGACAGACCTGTACACATTCACACTATTTCACACACAAAAAGAAACATTATGTAACTGAAAAGTAATTATAGTGGAAATGAGCGCAAAAGATGGCTTCTTAATGTACTTCGTGATTCATAATCTTAGCTAATATGAAGACATAATCTAAGGGTTTTGCTGTATTAAAGAAAAATCCTTATACTATGTTAGGAAGAAACGTTCTTGTTTTCTATTTTACTGATAAAAAAACAAGTTTATAAAGTGTGGAGCATTAACTAATTGAAATTGTCACACAAACAGCCACGTGTCGGAAGAAGAAGTCATAGCCCGGTGATTATCATCCTGGGAAAACGCAAATCATGGGATATTAGAATCTTGTGCGAAAATTGCAACTTGTTTGTTTTTCCAGTTTTCAAAATTATATATCAATCTACACACACGTGAAGAGTAATTACTGCATTTTTATTACATTTGCATGACGGAATGAGTAGCAAAAATACAAGATTCGTCATCCCTGATTATAGATGAGTTGACGATTTTTTTACACACGTGGAGAAATTATTTAGGTATTCACCAACCGATGAACTTTTCATAGACGGAGTAATTATTAAATATACAAACAGGGAGTAGCAAAAGAAACAGAAAAGTATATAAAATTGTGACGCAAGTGTGAATTTGCACGTGAATAAGAAAAACTGCATAACTTCTCAAGCCACTCAAGACGCACGACAACCAAAGTACAATTGCTTTTTATTTTTAGATTATAGAATGACCTTCAAAGATGGTTGAAACATTAAAATTGTTTTATGATTGATCATTACTGTGATTAGCCTTTTGTTAAAATACTTCAGATTCTTTCCATCCAATTGATTTCCAAACTAAATCCGTCGAATAATTAATTTTTGATAGTAAAATGTATTTTCACCAATCACCAATTCAATTGCTCCAGCTCCAGAGATAATTAACCACACCAAAGAATATTAACCTTTCGATGAATGGATTACCTTTCCTTTATATTGCTAATTAGGAATCATGAGCTTTTCTTGCTCAACAACAAAATTAGCAAATGAATACCGGTGTTCTGGAGGTTCCTTCCATGAAAAGCTCATTTCCATGCACTCTCCAGCCAGCATTGTCAAATTGCCCCAAAAATGTAAACAGGCGTGATTCGAGTGCTTTTAAGAGCGCTGGGCTATGCATGTGCAAATGCTCACACCTGATTTTGATTCAGTTTTGTAAACTCCACGTGTGTTTTGCTTTGAAAAAATTGTTTTGTTTTCGAACATTCTTTAGAATTTAAAACATGTGCTTGATAAAAGCGTTTTGAATAGAACAAGAGAAACGATTACGAAATTAAGAGGACACCTGTCACCGTCAATTGTTGTTTTTGTGTATTTTGTGAGCTGCGAGCTTAAAATTACAATTTGTTAAATTCAGGAAGTTAAAGTAGAGT
>JAAXOA010001499.1:0-15760 GCA_036561885.1 Salina celebensis
GAATGAAAACTTATAATTGTACTTTTCGTCCTTTTTTACAGTTCTTTCAGACTATTACTGTGACATTTAGTACTAACGTTCAGCTTCGTCTTTATAGCTGTTCTTAACAGCTTTTATTTTTAGTCATTTGGATACACAGATTTTCAAGTATAATCCTATGTCCTTGTAGCATTTAAGCAATCGTGTAAATCTCTTTCATGTAAATGTGATTACATCAAAACTGTATCCGGTGCGTCACTCATGAACTATCGCTTTATATTATTTGAGGCCTTGATCCAAAACGCAGGTACCAGGTTAATTGTTTTTCTAATCCAATCTGCAATGAAGGTTTACAGATAATTTATGTAATCAACCAGACATGCATTCATTTATTAGTGGACGTCTTTATTGACACGCCATGGTTGTAATGCGCAAACATTTATTAGTTTACATGTACAACGCTCCCTTCTCATTTCCCATCTCGTTAAAGGTACATACGATGTGTGTTCATGTACTCATTTTTGTCTGCTTTTGAGCGTGGTGTGCAACAAGTGGATAGCCTTTCATCCCGAGGGAAAATACTTTGTTTTCGGGAGAAAGAGAAACTGAGTAGTACTTCGTCTGTTTTCACAAGGAGAATAAAATATTAGACGAAAATCAAGCTCGTGAGTATACTCGAAAAGGAAAGACTTGAGAAGAGTCGAAGTATTTACGTGGTGATTTCGTGTCGAAAGAAAGACGTCTAGACCTTAATAGTAAAAAGAGAAAGTCCAATAGTTCGCAGCAACTTCTCTTGCTAATGGATGCCGTTTGAGTGCCTATCTGTATGTCAATCATCAAATTAAGTATAAGGCAAAGGTTGGGTTTGAAAGGCAAGAAGGGTTTATTAAATTTTATTTGGTCACAATAGCTTGAACACTTCACAAAATATAAAGACCATGAAAGAGTTATTTGAAGGACCAACATTCTACCAAAATCCATGCTAAATCCTTATCGTAGTGACTTGTCACACGCTTTAATTATTGCTTTTAGTATGAATAGTATTCGTAAATCGTTCCGTAAACAAGCTGATGATGACATGCTGTTAGATCAAAGACGATAATTGTTATTTTCGAAACCTGAAAGGACATGCCGTCATCTTTGACTGCTCACCAAAAGCTCAAACATCATAATCATTTGTGGTTGGATATATATCCCGGAAATAAGGACGAATACCTCAAGTTATGGATTCAATCGAGGGACCAATCTTTTGCATGAATCTGACTTTCACATTAAAATTTGATTGAAAACTTTATCTACATCCACTTCTACATCCAACATCGTCAGTTTTCCACTACTAAACAATATTCCCAGTGGTTTAAACGAATTGCATCGGACGATTATCGTTGCGAAGAGAAAGTTACTTTTCCCGGACTAGCATATTGCTGATGAAAAGGACAAATTTGGTTAATGAAGTGGTTGAAATCCAAACACGTTTTGGTCCGCTGAGTTTGTTAATTACTTGCACTATATAAAGTTCCAACTTTTGTTTTCAAATACGAAGATGAACTTTTTTTGGTCTTAATATGAAATGACGGAAATGCACATTTCCTATATCGTTTGAATTAATGTCTTCGAATGACGTTAATAAAGGATTTTTGCTATTGTGCGTAATTAAAAAGTGATCTGACTGAACTAGTAACAAGTGTTTGTTTATTGATTACGGTTTGAAGTTATGTTTCAAGGACAAACAACTTGGTGACAAGAGAACGGGACATATTTTATATTGACAAAAAGCTAGTCCACACACTGCGGTGACAAGTATAAAACGTTTTCATTGAAGATTTTCACACGAACAGTACCAAGAACACTTGAAATTAACACCTTTGAATCAATGGTTGCATTGGATCAATAAGAGTGAAAAGGATACGTATCTACATACCTGCCCCGACATATTGGATTGACTATGACAAAAATATATTTTTCATTTGAAAAACATCATAGGCACAAACACACGTATGTTCCATGTCGTCATATTCCGCAGCAAAACAACAGCTTCAAATCCAGTACTACTCAACGTTTTTCCAAAGTAAATGTGTACAACTGGCTTTGGTTACAACTGTAAACAAAAATTCTGGCCAAAAACTCAAAGACTCGTACAGAGGCTCTCTTCTCCCTTCTTTCGAGAAACTTTTCTTTTTTGAAGCGGATGTTAAAGTTCCACGAAAGTGTAAACTTTCTCTTATGATTATGACTAAATTGCTTGTTCTATGAAAACAAATTGACACGAGCCATGTATAAAGTTTCATTTTTTGAAACCTTGACGATACACAATTTTGCATTAGCGTTCTGTTTGTTATTTCTTCCAAACTGTAAACTAATTCTTAATCAGCATAATAATAATATAGTATGAAATTTGGAACAAGAAGGCAAATCAACCCTCTTTTTGGATGAAAATAGTTGTAGCTATTAACCATGCTTTTTATAAGTTGATAATATCCTTTCTTCTCATATATGTACATTGTCAAAGTAGTGAATATGGAATATGTAATCTAAAAGGTCGCTGCAATATCTTTAGTGTGCTTTAAAAGAGAGAATTTTAGAGTGGCAGTGGTAAAAGAATCCTTGACAAGAAAGAAGGGGGATAGGGCATAAAAGGGTAACATTATAAGCTTGTAATTTGAGAGAGCACAACATATGTTCCATGAAAAAAAATCTTCCAAGTTTTGAGCACTTTTATCTGATAGAGAAAACTCAGAATAAAATACATTCTCAGGAGCTTCAAACTACAGTACGATTCCGACGCGTTGTTCCATACTTTCTCTGATCAGGATGTGTAAAGATTTAAGTCGCTAGAATTTTAGGAAAATTCTCACGAAGAATAAAATGTTGACTACGGTTGGTGATCGCATTTTGCTGTGGCAGTGATGATCAGAGTCAATCAGTAAATCCCCGTTAGCTTTATATCCACGCAGTATGATTACTTGGTATTCAAAAGAAAAGGAAAGCCACGGGCATTGGCGGGTAAGATAAAGAAAATAGATTTATTGTAAATTATGATTTAGCATCACGTGGTAGTCCTGAATTTTTTTACATGGAAATGTGTTACATACTTAATGGAAAGATGTGAGCAGTCAGAGGTTTTATATTATGTGTAAAAAGCCAAGAGCGGTTCTGTTGAGACAGGAAAAGTACTTACTCAACTTTTACTAGTGCTTGAGTTCGCTGAAAAGCGAAATGTAGCAACGATAATAACGGCAATAGTAACAATAATAATGCATGCATCTACTTATTCAGGATAGAGCGTGCGTGCCTTTCATATTTAATGAGAGTAAATGTAACGCTACTCACTTTCTTTGTTGTTCACGCTCAGAATGGACTAGTAAAGACTTACGATGTGAAATGTTTCACAATTTTTATTTGAAGCAGGAGCGTTAGCTGCTCCCATCTCTGTAGGCATCACCGTTTGTGTTGTGTTTCATCACTTATTGAATGACTGTTATATTGACTTTTTGCTCATTTGTGCCTTACAAAGGAATTTATGATATGAGGATTATCGCATTGTGTTCTGATGAAAGCACTACTGTTATTGTAGATGGGGAACAGATAATGACATTATTATTATTTAGCGACTATGGGTTATGTATCCCTTTTTGTTTCACTTGAAAGATCTTTAGTTTCATATTGTGCATTGCTATGAATTCGAAATGCTGTCAACAAAGACATATACATACAACATATAAAGGTTCATTGTTCTCTATCAATACTTTCACTAGAAATGAACTGAATAGTTGTACAGGAATTTTAGTTACTTTCAAAAGAATGTCGACGCTAGTAATTTGCATCAGTATTTTACGCCTAACAGGACATAACTCTTAGTGTAAAATATTTTCGTTGATTTAATATTCGTTTAGTTGTTAACTCAGATGAGAAAAGTGAGACTATGAAAAGAGAAATGTCAGTTAGCAACGAATGAGTGAGTTGTATGAACATTTTTTTCCGGAATCAAGAGACTCTCGTAGTTTATTATACTTATTGAGCGAATGCACAAGTAAGCTGTTTTTGGAATTTCAAGTGAGAGGTGCTAAGAAACCTGTAAAAATTCCATGCAGGATGAGAGTTTAAAAGCACTTTGAACAATACGAGACGCTTGCGATTACTTTCGTATGTTTTGTGATACAAAACTGGTTTGATTTCTCCGGAGCAGTGTAACGATTCTAGTGAGCCTTTCTACCAAGGTCGAATACTAAAATGCTATTTAGCCTCGTATATTAGTGTCAAATTATGAATTCAATTCAATCTCTCTAAATGGAGAAATAAATTCTCGATGGGACTATGATTTGTTACTCATGAAATTAGTACTGAAGATTGAGAACATTATTTTCGTTCTATGGAGAGTGACACAGAAAAGAGGTCTTTTTCTGGGTAACCAGTTTTACCCATTTTAGTCGAAGGCTGTTACGGCATGGGTAAACTTCTGAGTTGCATACAGCGATAAAAAGCAAGAATGTGTCTTTTGCAGCCTCCTAGGATATGCCCAACAGTATCAGTATTATCGCCTACTTCATCAGTTGAATCCTATAAAGACGGATTTCTGAATCAAAACGTTTTCTGCATAAAAACCTACATACTTTTGTGGATTGTGATATCTCCGTGATGCCTTTTATAAGGTTTAAAATGGCTTTTCCGGTTTCTCATTCTTTCAAAAGAAAGTTGAATCTTCAGAGAAAGCGATTAGGTTTCCTGTAATCTGTAGACATTGATGTCAGTAGTCAGTACATACGTATAAAAGTGTTTTGCTAGCGTGCATAGAAAAAGAAGCAAACAAATAAGCATATCTTTCATAAAAGTCCTCCCTACTTTATACTTCGTTCTTTCTGACAATCTTCCTTCACCCTCTCAAGTACACCTTCCTGACTTTCAACTTTCCACTTAATGAATTATGCAAACTGATAATAGCAAAGTTCCTTCGATCGAAACTAAAAGCAGGTTTTGTATAAATTCTAGAGTTCCGTAATGTGTATATTATCATAAATATATTTGAGTATATTTGAGCTTACAACGAATGCCAAACCCTCAATATCCTTTAGCACACGCAAAATGCGTATGCATACATAATACTTGACTCTTGAATTCCCTCCTATTTACCGTTATGATTCCATTCAAAAATAAAGTGACCCAAGAGCAAATTGTAAACAGATTCACATCCCACTTTGCATAAATACACAGATGTAAATTGTATTTTGTAAATTGAGAATGAAAAATAAGACTCGTAGCATTAATCGCAACTGTTTGGAGATTATGGGAATTTGAACTACAGAGAAATAGAGCGTTTATACAGCGCAACGGGAAGAAGGCTTCAAACAGCTTTATAACATTTAATATTTTTGTCTTTTCTAAGCCCTTAAATGTACTTTTATGTAGCGTCCACTTCATTTTTTTAACGAAGTGTTTATGAAATTAACTGCCAAAAAAATATGTCCAATAATATGCGTACGCTTTAATCTCACTCAAGCATGCTTACTAATGTTTCACGTACCTTTAGTTTACTTTGTCAATACAATTATTGTGATTCCCTTAATTACAATTTTTCGATGTATTCATAGAAGAAAAGCCTCATTATCAACAATCTAAATTACGAACGCACCTCCTGAAACCATGGTAATCCAAGCCTTCAAATTACAATTTGACAAAATAAAAGGGAAGTTCTTTGGAAGCACTAGGCACCATCAATTCGTCCTAATAATGCTCACACCCTTTCCTGATCAAACGAATTTTCTCAAATGTTTGGATTATATTGCAAAACGTTTTAATTTATTAAAGTAAACATGAGATCAAAGGGTGAGATGTACAGTCGACACTGCGTACGTCATTTCCTTTGGATTAACGATTGCTTTTGTTTGATTGCCATTTCAAAAAAGAATCGCCCAGCTCTCGCGTATCGTGGGTAAGGAAAAGCTATTCAAAGCTATAGCGTTTCACTCTAAATGCTCCTTTTGCAGTCTTAGGGTTTCAAGTTTAAGATTCTTAGGTTTTGTTTCAGTACTCCTGGCCTTTAACCATTGGCAACGATTTACTACCGCAGTAATTAATTATCATGTACTATGCAATTGCAAAAATTCACAGACAAACATGCAATTTCGCGTGCTCTGAAATATTTTTACTTGTAATTCAGAGGATAGTATTTTCATCAAGAATCATTGAAGAGCTTCAAACCAACGAAAGATTGTTGTTTGAAACCAGCAAAGAAGTGGAAAGCATTATACGAACTAGCTGGTAAAAGTTCTTACAGCATTCCCAAGCAGATTATAATGGTCAGGTTTGAGCTATGCCACGTATGGTTCTGATAATTGTTTAATATGCTAATTAGGTCATATCCATTTCCCTCAATATGACATCGTAAATTATTACCTTAATATCGAGCCGTCAGGAACAACTTTCTCCAGAAACACATGGCGTCGCATACTACCTCATACCAACATTGCCTCGTATGGAATGGTTGCGTATGACTTCTTTTCAAATTGCGCATCGTATCGAACAAAGTTATTTTACCGCCAGTTTTATCATGAGTTATTGCTTCCTCAGTAAGTCAACAGGTATCTTTTATCTACAAAGTTCGACGCTATTCCTTGATAGGACATAAATTATTAAATCAAAAGAAATGCCTGCAAACAATTAATCATTGGTTGATGTGGGGATTTCGGGACGTAGGCAATTATACGACGACATCATTCCGAGAGTGGTTTCGTTTGTCTTGAAGCGTTGAAAACGTTGAACACAAATAATAAGTTTATTTCCCCCCCCCCCCAAAAAAATCACCTAAATCAAAGAACAATAATCAGGTGGAAATTGAAAAATGGTTTTAAACAATGAATCAGGGAGTAGGAAGTGACACTCGAGACATGGTGTTCTCAATGAAACCACCATGTGTTGACATATATATGCCAATTCTTCTTGTCACTAGTTGTTTATATCTGGGGTCGAAGTTCGGAACAAACCGGCAATTCATTTACCATTCGGATAAATATCTGTTATAATCGTCTAAAATGTCATTCTTCTCAAAGATTATATTGGCAAAATTTCTATACACCAGGCAAAGTGGTGTGCTGTAGGCTAACCCCATCATTTCCAAGTATCCTTTAAATGGCATCGGAAAAGAACTTCTCTTTTTCTGCGAAACTTATGTCCATAGAAATCTGACTACCCTCGCCATTATAACTGCTAACGAGTATGATCATGTGTCGATTTTATTTCGTATTTCTCAATATAGCAATGCCCAAAAACCAACCAACATATGAAATCATTATCTACACAGTCATAATCGTAACCATAAAAAGAGGGTTTATGTGACTATTCTCTTAGAGTTCGAAGCAAAAATCATTACATTATGAATCATGCAATACTAGTGAGTGATAGACACGTACACTCGGAGAAAGCCAAAGTTAGCTTGGCCAGCGAAGCATACCTGCATACATACTTCTATGTTAGAAAGCATTTTACTCGTGGTGACCAAAATGAGGCAAGTACTAAACACCAATCATTAACTCAAAATGCGTCTAAAAATGATGAATCATGATTTCATAAATACTGCTTCAGCATACGGTGGAAATCGTCTAGCCCAAACGTGAATTGAAAGATACGGCTAGATACTACTTGAGCATTTGTACGCATTAGTTGGAGCAAATAATGTCAACTGCGGTTCTTTGTACTTGCGATATAAGTTAGCGTTATAGGATATTGAAGGTTTCTAAGTTTCTCACATTCATTACGGTTTAATGTTTCAAATGTTTTGTTGATGAGAATAAAACAGTTGCAATGCTAGGATCAGTTTAGCACAATATTTTGAATTGTTAATATCTGTTCAGCTCACCGACTTCTAGTACGTTTAAACGGGTATCATTTATGCTCAATCCAAAATGCATATCGTGTTTGCCAGCAGTAAAATCTAAATATTAGGATCTATTTAATTACAATCGTTCTATTTAGAGCCGTCACATGGGTTGTGGGAGTCGGGATAATTTCCTTTGCAGCAATTTTGCTTTTGTCAAAATTGCAGTTGCCTATCGCGAATGCTCATTAGATACCTGTTTTTCACATATTATGAGATTACTGATGGTTTTCTGCTGAATTGTAGAGTAACTGCAATCACACGATCTGCTATCCATGAGGCGTATTGAATGGTTTGATAGGGAATTATGTGAATTAATATTCACACGGTATTCCAATTCTGCGTTATGAACAAACCCATAATTTAGATTGTGGCAACCAAGCACCAAAACCGAGACTTTTACTTTTACGACTGATTAGGGTGAAATTTAACAACGGGTCATGTTACATGAGTTTGGTTCAGAATGGTACGGTATAGCAGCCATCATTGCCATCCTTTCACTTTCATAACTAGTCGTATTGGAATCCGGACGCGATTTCATTTTCTCATCTTGTAGGTACCTTGGCAACTTTTCTGTAATGTGATAACGTACATTCCATCGCGTCAGCAACAAAACACTCCACTTATTATATTACCGCAGTGCGGTTAATCACTATCGGGGCATACCAAGTTGCCATTCTTCACTGTGTTCAAAATTGTTAAAATATTCTACGTTTGAGTTTGCACGTGTGACGACCACTTTTGTTAATGTCAATTTTCATTATTAGGTCGCCGTCGTCCGCATATATGGCCAAACAATAACTAAAATTAAGTGTCCAGTTGTGCATATGACAAACATTTGACCTAGCACAGCCCCACTTATAAGTTTTATAAGCCAATGATAAGAATGATTTTCTGTTTCATCGTAATGTGACTATTTAAATCTGGGCCTCTCAACTCATATGCATTATTCGTTAATTAAATGATTTCATGATCTGGTCAACATTAAACATATAACTTTGACAACTAATCTATCTGTCACGTCATCGCTTAGAAGTCAAAACAATATGGAATTGGCAATTGGCATTAGTGAGTAAAGCTGCATAATATGCTATGCTGATGCTGCTTGCAAATCAAAGATTTTTGTGCTTTGTTGCAAACATCAAACACATATTGTTTTCAAAGCTGACTTGACGGAAAAGGAGTCAAAGTGCTAAACCTAATAACTTATAACTATAACGTAATATATTAATATCACGACATCATAGACGATCACGCATAATAATGAGACTTTATAAAACGCAACGATACAATGACTAGAAAAATGAATAAAAGAGGTGAACGGAATTGACATTGCGTTTTACTTAAAATATATTAAATCCCCGTAAAGTTTCAAATGAGATGCTTTGTCAAGTGTTTCAAACTGAAATCGCTGTATTAATTATTAATGCTAGTTTGCGAAGTAGTGCCACGCCACAATTATAGCATGTCGTCGGATTCCCTACCCAGAAGAGCAAAATTACCAAGGTTGAGCCTAAATTAACATTCACCTTGAAAAAAGTTTGGCTTATTTAAGTTCGAAAGTTACAAATTAAGGAATCTAGTAATATATAGTTGGCCACTTAGACAGAATGCCTGAGAGCACTTACTTTTCATGTTAATTTGAGAAACTCTTTTTATCACGAATTTAAAATAGCTCTTTTGCCTTGCTTCTGAATATTAGTTTCTTGTTTCAATTCGTGCACGTAGTACACCACACACTAGAAATCCTACTAGTTATGTAAATATAAAACGTGGCATGACCCAATACTACATATGCAAGGTAACAAAGTACAATTCAAATTTCCTGAAATTATATTTAAAATGGGCCAGTATTGCTTAAAGTTGCATTTCTTGTGGTGATACAATTGCTCTCCACGTTTGACTTATTGATCTGAAGTGATCTTAAAGTAAAAGTGCGACACTAGTGAAAATTAAAGTTTATTTGACGGTATATACATCAAATTTTAATTCGCTTTCAGACGACAATGTTTGCATCTTTGCACATACGAAAAACTGAAATTACCTTGAAACATTTCGGTCCTGAACGTCAACTTAACCACAGGAAGCGAGTCTTTGAGTGGTGAAATCAGAACAAAGGAGGCCACCACAAGATCATGCATTGGCAAGGAGCAAATGAAACGTGTACCCCGTAGGTGCATGAATGTATGCATAAAGAATCACCCAAAACTCGATCTGAAGGAGCTGCCTATGTACTTCCTATGTATATGCGCTATAATTGCTCGAACTTTATAGCCAATTATTTAAAATCGGCGTGACCAGCCAAGATTAAATTTTGATGTCGGTTATAGAATCGACTGTGCTGAATCCGAATTTCTAAGTCTCATTCCTGGCCCGTCGTGCCGATTGGAGATAATTGCATAATTATTAACAGGATTTAACACATAAAAAAATTTTAAATTGACAATTTTGCGCTACGAAATGTAAATTTATGTTCTTTGTAAGATAAGCAACAGAACTGCAAATCATGACTATCTCCAATTATGCCAAATTCTCTCTTGTTTTGGCGATTGAAGAGTTACACCTAGAAAATTGATGCGTGCATAACTACCACAAAATTATGTATATAAACATAATTTAAACAGTTTTAGGATCAATGGAAGATCCTCTTTCAGGTTGCTTATAAATTTTGGCGATAAACTAAAATTAAATAATAGGTTGTCCGTTTCATTTGCTCCTTGCCATTCTTAGATATTAACAACTAACGCACGTTTTTCATTGAATAGGGGGACAACGCACTTTACAATTTTGGATTGTGTCTTAAAAGAATATTAATATGATCAGGTTATAAAATCGCAAAGACCAAAAAAGTAAGTTTAAAAACTTTTAACGGGGAGTAAAGGTGATTATGAATGATTTTACAGGAACAGAATTATAACGGCCATTATCAAAATATATAAAATATTCGAATTTATGACGTATATGTTCATTTCTGAACTGAACTTAATAAATAACGCAACCTTCGCCTCTACCTTCAGCTCAGCCAGTAAAGTTGACACTCACGAACTATTGACCACACTGTCATTACACTCGTAATCACATATTGTACTAATGTTGCAACTATGCCTTTAAATCATCCTAGTAATAACCAGTGTTGTCAGGGAAAAATCAGCCTTACATCGGCAACAACCCTGTAGTAACTTATTCCAACCGAAAGTGAAGCCTTGATGTGGATAACAGGAGGTAAGAATCAAGACGATAATTAAGTCAAATGCGTTTGCAGGATAGTGAGATGAAACAATGTGGAAGGCTACATTCTAAACTCGGAAGTATTTCAACAGGGTATTTTTATGGATTGTCCTATGATTATGCTGTTTTCCCGTAACTAGACGTTCATCAAGACAAACGTAGTCGACAGAAATCCTCGAATAAAAAAAATACGATTATGCTACGAAACTCTACTAAAGCGTGATCATTGTTAAGATAAGCCATTAAACACAACAATATCGTGTGCTTATTACGGTGGTTGAACATACTCAAAGCCATATATCGCTGAGAGAAAGTCAAGGAGAAAATAGAAACGTGATTTTTACGGTGACAACATGCCATTTTTATGAGTAGATCAAGGACATATTAAAATTTTTGAGAAAAACCTGTGTTACTCCGTAACATTCTGCTGAAGTCGTTTCACGTAACCCCATTGTGAGGCATTCAGATGTCGCACTGAAACAGAATCGGTTTAATGGTTCTACTATGACACACGTCCATTGAGGACGGACTTTAAACAGCTATAATTAGGGAAAATAACACTAAAGTAAACCTGTTTTGGTAAAATGCACGTCTTGATTCTCAACTGTACAGTCATGATGTATTTAATCTCAGGGCACGTTTAAAACACATCACAAACAATACTGTGTTACATTCGAAATTATATTATTAAACAGCGTCTGTTTTGGAAAACTACTGGGCCTGATATTGCAAGGATTTCATCCCACAGCGGTGTTATGTAGAAGACAGGAATACGCATAAGACAATTTGTTTTCTCTAGCAGCACAAGGTAATCACTTTTAAACTCTAGCTGTTATTTCTGTAATGCAGAAATATGTGTGGCCAGGTTCAAATAAGTTTATGTGGTTCCACTGCGTGTGAATAACTTTATGAAACTAGTCTTCTACGATAGAAATCAGTAATAATGACGAAAATGCCCGAGGTGTTTATCCGTGGACTCAGTCAGTAGCTCACTGGATGAATAAATATTACGCATTGTTTTTGTATCACACGCAAACAAACTCAAAGACAAAATGTCCCGAGCCCTGATACAAAACTACTGTTGCGATTCTAGTGTTTGCTCACTTTGAGCTCTCATGTAGTATTTTATTATGAAAACGTCGAGTGAGAGTGAAAGAAAGACTGACGCTTTCCACCGGTTCTGACTGACTTTTTCCTTCCTGTACGCTCTCATAGGCTCATCACACTACAAGCTTAACAATTTTTGTTCTGTGGCTCACGCAAGACTGTTGTTGTGTGAGCACAACATAATCATAGAAAGTAGAAAGTGGGTAAGATTTACATGCAGGACTAGACAGCTACGTTAATTTTCAACGTATGTATAACTAGTTTAATTCTCGCTCAAAGCTATACAATTCAGCACAAATAATTACCACTTTTGTGTCCTGAAAGCACTGCCAATCGCCATTGCCATTTAAA
Organism: Salina celebensis; assembly: GCA_036561885.1. Taxonomy (NCBI): domain Eukaryota; kingdom Metazoa; phylum Arthropoda; class Collembola; order Entomobryomorpha; family Paronellidae; genus Salina; species Salina celebensis. Next base: position 12,533 of record JAAXOA010001499.1, read on the forward strand.
AATGATTCCAGGATCACGTTGCCTGAGCCATTCAGCATTTTACCAATGGGAAATTTCCACAAGAATTGAAAACATACCTGCATGCATTAATCTAGAGTGTATGTATAATGTTTTCCCTACGCACTTTAGCTGGCTTGTAGAGAAAGTAAGGAGCATGGATTACCTGTGGTCATGGAACAAAGCTTTCCCAACAACAAAGATTTTCCACGTGGCGTGTTATATTTACAGAATTTAACTCTATGAAACAATGAATGGAATTCGTTACAAGATTTGCGGTTTTACAATATTAAGCATCTACAGGAACGAGCCACTCACCGCTGCAATGTCTCGTGGACATCCTCGATCCACTACGAACTAACATTCTTTTGTGGTGAGTATGATACAATCCCTGATTACAGGCCTTGCAAACAAACACGCAACATTCACAATACCCTGTGTATCTATATTCAACCCCGCCAGGTTAAGGTTGCTTGAGGTGGTGACCAAATATGCACATTGAATGTAATGTACTGCGCGCTCAGCAACAAGCATAGGTTAACAGTCCTTCAATTTACATAAAAGCAAAACCATGGATTCATTTATGGCTTCGCACATTACATACTTGTCGAGGCAATGAACCATTCAGAATATTTATGAGGAATTCTTTTCCCAGTTCACTTTCACCATGTTTTTGTGTGCATTGTATACAGGCTTGGTTAACGCATATTCCATAACCTGATTTTTTTACAGTTAACTGCCAGAATACGAGGACAATCGAAGTATATTAATATGTGAGTTGTGGAAAGTGAAAGGAGCCAGCCAGATCTTGTGTGTAATACAGCACTCAAGCACTTTTGAGTTGTAGACGTTATCATCGTCATCGACACAGCATAGATAAAAAGTTTCATATATATCTACCATAAGAATAGCAAAGGGAAGTTAGATCGACACCCAGAAAAACTTCGACTACTTCCGCAATTTTTCTACTGTTAGCTCATGTTTCGGGTGGACAATTGAGTGTAAAACACATGACCAGCCAAGAAATACTTGGTTCAATATTATAGCCGGTTTAAAACATGTTGTTTTATCAAATACCTTCTGCTTCACCCCAGCAGCACTTTAATCATAGCCTAAATTTGTCTTTTTTCCACGGTTAATACGGGATCTCTGGCTATGCTACGGGATATGGATGACAAAATTTGCACTCGCGATTGAAAACTGATTATAAGAGGTATAGCCTGTCGTGCCTGTACTATAATTGAAGAAAATACGGTGAGTAGGCTATTGCTAGCTTGCTCTTTTCCCTGTATCATGCAATGATTGAATAATCCATCTTTAGAACCGGATGTTATGAAATGCAAGATATTGGCTCTTTGTAGTCACATGTCCCATGTATTTTAAGTAGGTTTTGAGTAGTTTTTCTCTAGCGAATCCAACGCTACGTATGTTTAGTTGAAGAAAACCCGTACAACGGTTTCATAATGTAGGATTGCTATATCAGCCTTTTTATCAAGTGCATCCACTTAAGCGCCCCTTTACCAATACTAAATGTACCTCGTTCAATGTTGCTTACTGTGGACGAGATCTATATTCCATTCTTCACTTCCTAAGATAATAAAACACCAACGTATAAATGTATGCATTTACAGGACTTGACTTCGAACACTGGCATACGTTAGAAATGATTAGAGAAAGTAGATGGCTGTTTTACAGGATTTGGAGATTTCGGACATCGAATGTAGTGACCATCTAATCTTATCAAGTTGTATCGAAAAGTATTTTTACTTGCTTTGGTTTGGTAGATTCTGTGACTTATCGTACGTAGTTCCATACAAGAGGCATAATCGAATTGGAGTGAAAATTTCGGGTTGGCACTATGTATTTAGAGTCGATGAAGCGATATGTTTCGTTGTTGCCATAAAAGAAATCATGTGCGTTCCCATGATGTATGCTTGAAAGACTAAGAGTTATAAAAACGCTGTAAAAAAGTAATAGTTGGAGAAGATCTATTAATTCGACATGTTTTATAAAACGGTAGTTGTTACGTGGCAGTGTGAACAAAGCAAAATGCATTCTCCTACTTGGGAGCTTACCCATTCATAGAAAATGAAATTGTTGTCGAGCTACAAGCACTTCAGTGTTTCAGCGAATGGGCATAAAATCCTTGCTTCGGCTTATCTCCATAACCTTTCGCTTTGTGCTGTGTTATCTGCACTTAACAACTCTCTCCAATGACGATGACGTGACGACAAAGGAGGAAATCTAACATATTATATTTATACAACGGACAATGGTACTTTTGTATTTCTGCTGTGATATTACGTTTAAGTGAAAGTTACTTTTCGCGTCCATTTTCAGGTATGTATGTTTTCTTGAAACAACATGACACTTTCCAGGTTAAATCCAGGTCTTGAGGAAATAATTGAAGAGGCAAATCATGGTGTCATGTATGGATTCCGTTGAAGATATGTGTAGTGGTGTTTGACTTATTCATTTCACATAAATTAAAACGTATATTTTCAGCATAGATACATAAACTCTTGCAAAAGTTTTATAACACACGTGGTGCAAGAATGATGCTACATTAAAGACAGTAAAAGTCTTATTTTGATTACCTCTTAAGATGACCGACGAAATACTTAATCATTTCAATAAAACCATGTGAATCCACATGAGAGGACGCGGTGCCATAAGTTGAGAAAATGATTTAGAACACTTCCACAGGAGGAAATACGACACTGTTTAAGCCCATTTTATGTTTCCTTTAATTCATGACGTACGGATTCATAAGACTTTATTATGGTTGTGATGACATAACTGTATGAAACCAAAAACAAGTTTGAGCGAAATAAACCAACATTTACGATTTTGCAGGAACTCATTGTATTGCTTAAGCATGGCTACTATGACAGGTAACTGGGGTAAATGCATTGTTTTGCATCTATAATTTGAAACTATGACTGTGAAACCATCTTATCACTTCACCTCCGCGCGAAATACAATAAAAGCTGTTAAGAACAGCTATAAAGACGAAGATGAACGTTAGAACTAAATGTGACAGTTATAGTCTAAAAGAAACGTAAAATAGGATGAAAAGTACAATTATAAGTTTCCATTCTTGAGATACTACAAAGAATAGCATTACCAGTGTCCTTTTCAATGCAATGCCATGTAAAAATACATATGAAAAAAGTTAGGGCCTGACAGGCACCTTCAGGATTGACATTGTCAACCCAAACATGTGCCATT
>JAAXOA010001500.1:0-15759 GCA_036561885.1 Salina celebensis
CGGAAGGAAGTAGTGTAAGTGTACGTACTACTTTTTGGGTAGTTGTTTGTCCTTTATTGATTGAATTTTATCCCGTCCTTTAGCCATTAGCTCTTTTGCCGGTTTGATATAGCCCATATTCCTCAGTCTGTTTATTGACCATGTTGTTCCACCTGCCCGTGGGAAAATAAATTGCATAATTAATGTTAATCGACAAAGTCATGTAAATGGTAAATTAGGACGAGGTAGGGTTTGACTTCGTCGAATGCTGCATTATCTACCGAATCCTGCCTAGTTCATTTGTGCACCTTGTCCCGGTGATTACATTCACCAGGAGCAGGAATATTATAATTTCATTTTCATAATTTCACGGTTTGCGTTTTGACTTTGACTCCTTTCCAAGCATAACTGCAGCTGCTGCTATGCAAGATGCATGTATATTTCATGACCAGAAGCCTTTCTATTTCCATAGTCTATAGACATACCTAGCTGGAAATCTAGATGTGCACCCAGGTTAGCAGGTAAAAGTGATTTCATCATGTAACTCAGGGAAAATTTTATTGGTTCAGTCGGAAATGCCAACATCAGCTCTTCTACTTAGCCTAATTCATATTATTGGTTCAAAGGTCCAATGTAGCTTTTTCATTTTTATAAGCGTAAGCGTTTTAAAAGTCAAATGAACCTTAATTGAGAGATCTGTATGTCAAAATAGCTTGCGAGTTCTTACCAAAACGTAAGTGTGCTTCTCTTCAACTAATTCTCAGGACCTATTAATTCTAAAATGTCATTTTTACAGATAGTCCGTTATAATTTATCGTAGTGGAGTGGAGAGTATAATTTACAATGATCATAACCTTTTTAGAGCTGATATAAATTCTACTAGTACTACGGAAACAATTATACTGTATAAATTCAAATTTCCGTATAAGTACAATATAACAAACACCGTTGACCGTGATTTTGCCTGACTCTAGTTTTAGATAACTGCTGCCTAAACATAATCAACTGAATAGTACTACAAATTCTCCAGCATTACTGAGTAATCTCCTAGTAGGAATTAATCAGTAATTTCAAATTTCCAATTATAAATCCCAATAATTCCCATAAGGTTCCCACATAATTCCCAATAAGGTTGATTGAATACTGGTTGGGTTGGGAACGGAAAAACCAATCAAAAACAATTTCTAGCGAAACAGTAAGGGTTCTACTGACACTGATAACAATTAAGTTGTATGCATGTCAATCTGTACTTCCTAAGAGTTAGACAAATCTGCAATATCTATTATCTTCGAAGTATTTGGAGCTACGCCACACGCCATCGTCTTGACAACTTTTAAAATTCCATAGTTTTTTACAACGACAATGGTGAAAAATTATCTCCGACAACCGTAACATGGGAACGTACCTAAGGTCACGGCGTAACGGATTGGAGTTGCAACTTTGTACAGCGCCCAGGCAACTGCAATATGACCCATTCCAGACTCAGTTATATGTTTAACTACCGACTCATTCACACCCATATAGCGCAAATAATATGCCACGTCGACACCACTGCAATAAATCAAGAAATATTTCCTCATTTAATTCTATGTTTGATTTGACTCACAAAACTGTACCAATTACTATGACATTACCTTGATGAAACTTTGTAAAATGCGCCGAACCAGCCGCATGAGGTCACAACATGAACTGGTAGCATCACGTACCTGAAATGACAAGAACAAAATCAATTTAGCAACTAAAATGAGGAACCATTCTTGAAACTCAAAAGTTTACTTACCAGTAGTCCTTATACATTTGTTTAAACTTGGCAAACAATGACAACTTTTTGGGTGTTTCACTATTTCCGGATTCCATTTGTCCAGAGCTTTGCTTTCTTACTATTTCCTTCCATGTTCCACTCTGTTTTAAACTGTTCCATGATGTATTAACTAATCTTGGGCTTCCTATTCTTGTTATCCTTGTAAAATACTGTTGACTAGGTTGAAACACTGCTACTACACGACGGACGTTACTACTACTGCTATGGCAACACCACCTCGTCAAAGCACCTCCTCCGATTACTGCCCGGATCATGATACCTCCGTCTTCAAGTAAACTTCCAAGTTTATGATTGATGGCAACTCCCAGACCACTTTAGTTTCGAAGGAAACCCACTGCAAGCTCATGAGCAATCACTCAATTTCATTCCAAATCACTTTCTACACTGATCTCCTACTTGCTGTTGTTTCCAATTCATTTACACTCATTCCAGGAACTCTCCAGCGTCCAGGGGAACATTAAAAACCATTCTTTCTCAATAATTTCCCATCGTAAAAGTTTATAATGAAAAATTAGATACAACAGCGTGTTTTTCCAACCCCGGTTTCATCACATGATCAGCTGTTTTTTTTTTCAATAACACAGCGTTCTCACTCTGTGTACTTTGAGAACACTCAATGGTGCGACCGTTACAGTGTACAGGCATTGTTTTACTCGACTCGCTTCACTCCGCTTGGTTTTTTGGTTTGGTGTTGTCTGCTGCACATCACATGGACCACCGGTGTGTCTGATCCTGATCCATGAAATGAAATCTGTCTGTGGAATAAAAAGAAACCATCAAAATAATATAATTTTTCATAATTTTACTACTTTATCACTTACTGAGCGAAGGATCTTACTAATGAAATTTTTGTGACTTGATAATTGATATTTGAGAGTTTATCAGTTATCACTTAACAGTAACTGGTAACTGTGGGGCATCCAAAATGTGGCGGTTAGTGTAAAGCGTTAAAGAAATAAGCAGAAAGAATGTTCGTTTGGGGCAATCTGTTTAGAAACAAGGTTTTGATTACGTAAGTGTAAACAAACAACGCATGCACTTCTGACAAATTGAAGAAGACGTCCGTTGAGTTTGCGTGCGTGTGAGGGCGGTATTTAATGAAACTAATTTTTCATTGGTTGTTTCAAATTTGGAGATGCTTTTTCCACACTCATTAAATGAAGGTGGATAGGTTCGACCTGTTCATTGTTGTGGAACGCATTTATAATTTTACTCGACTTCAGATAATAGTTTTGTACTTGATCGACGAATGAATCGGTGCTGTCAGAACTTTTGACGTGACGAAGACGAAGGGAATTAGTTAAATTGTTGTTGAAGGTGAAGGAGAAAAGGATTTTTAGAGTAGTTTTGTTTTGGAATCACGAAAGTAAGTTCATTTCTGTTGTAAATTTCAATTCGCAGAGTAAAATTTGTGGCTTTTTGAAGTTGTTATCATTTAATCTTGGTTTTGATTATAATTTTAGAAGCAAGATGCCGAAACAAATTTCCACAACTGATGGACCAGCCCGTAAAAGGGGAAGGCCAAAGAAAATTCGAAACAGTGAAGAGGGAAACTTGCTAGCTAGTGCAAAGGCAAAGGAAGAAAGTAATCCTGGAAGTTCTGTGGCTGGGGAGGTAGTTCCTGATCCAACTAATCATGAAGAGGTTGCTCTAACTGGGAACAACGGTGAACGTGTTCCACAAGAACCTGAACCTCAAATTGATCAAAATGAAGAAGTTGGTCAAGTTTCTAAGGAGACAGGGAATCAAGTTCAAGCTTCCGTGTTGCCAGACGATCAAGCGGAGACTCAAGTAGTGGTTCCAGTTGATGACCAAAGGGAAACTCAAGTTTTGCAAAGTGATCATGGACATACTTCTCCCTTTCCTGTTGACCATGAGGATTGTGCTCCTTCCTTGCCTGATAGTTGTAGCCAAATTGTGTTGGGAGTATCTGAATTGAGCCTCAATGAATCTACTGCAATGCAAGGAACACCTGCCCCAAATCCTGGAAATAAGCTTGAATCAGAATCAGTGAAAAGCAACTTTACGCCTGCGCCAACACCGGTTCGTTTCAGCGAAAGGATCAAGGCAAAACGTTCTTCTGCTGAGAATCTGGCGGTAGTTTCACCACGATCACGTAGAAGCTCTGAACCTCGTAAAGCTAGAATGAAACGCAAGTTGGATGGTGAACAAGGAGCAACTCCGGCCAAGAGACCCGTTGGCAGACCAAGAGGCTCCAGGAAATTACAACAGCAGAACACTACTCCTCTAACTGCTCCTAACGTGGAACTAGGATTTGTTCCTGTTACTCATTTGACCTTGAAGAGAGACCCAGCTAATTTTGATTCAAACAAGATCATTTCTAAGGATGAACCAAACCAGCGGGTATCACTAGCAAGCATCACACAGGGGTCAACGGAGTCAGAATCATTATTAACGGAACCGTTTAACCAGCCATCATTAGCCAATAACCAGATGGAGCCAGTTGACCAGCCTTCATTAGCTTCTATCAAGTTGGAGCCAGAAGACCAGCCTTCATTAGCTAATATCAACACGGAAACAGTTGAATCGCCAACTTTAGTTCAAGTGAAGGCTGAACCGCCAACTTTAGCTCAGGTGAAGACTGAACCCGTGGATACCGATACTTTGGAGGACATTAATAGGAATCTGATTCGGATTCACCCCTTTGCTAACAGCGAAGAAGTGGTTGAGCCTAGGGCACCAACTCTGGGTTTGGTGGAAGTTAAAGAGGAAATAGGCGAGGATGATACGTTCGACAATTTGTTCGCAGATATGGATCTGGAACCAGCATCATTTGAACATGTGTTTGAATCAAGCGAAATCAACACTGAACCAACGTCAGAAAATGCAGGTACTACTCGAAAACGCAAGACAGTTGGATCCAAGAAAGCACGATTGCCAAGCCAGGGAAAGAAGAAAAAGATGGTCAAGAAAGAATCTGATGAAAATGGAGAAGTGAAACCGTCCGCAAGCTCCCCGACACCGCCGGCTGGCTGCAATGCTCTTGTTTTGCGTAAGGAATTCATTCCCAATCCCGACTTGGATAACAACAATCAGTTCGCTGTTGCGCTCCGGAAACCGCGCGCTTCCACAGTTAAGAGTTGTGTCACTGGATATCAGTAAGCTGCATTTCTTTTAAATTGTTTTATTGCTTCACTTTAATTGCAAACTTCTAACGAACGATTTTTTTTTATTTATAGTGAATTATCTCTTCAGTTAAAGAGAGCGGAGCGACAACGGACTGCTGCGGAAGCTACCAACTCGAGCTTGATGAAATGCTTTGTGGAGGGAACTGCTCTGCAGAATGATCTGTTGGAAGAAAACCAACGGCTGCGAAATGAAAAACACTAATTTGGAGGCTCGCGCTGAAAAGGAACGCTTGAGGGCTGAAAGTGCTCATCATGTCGCTGAGAAAGCTAAACTCTTCGCTTTCAATGCTCGGGAAGGACTTCGTCAGCAAAATTTCATGAAGAGTGGGTATGCCGAGGCAGTTCAAAAGATACAAACGGAGTATGACGAAAAGATGAAAACTGTGGAGAAACGGGTCAACCAACTTAACCGTCACTATGGACAAGTCATCCGGTCAAAGAATGAGCTTCAAGAGCAGTTACAGGAAGTTAAGCGTGGCCTTGGAACGTTTGTTCATAGTGTGCTTGGATATGGCGAAAAACTCGGAGGAAGCGAAGGGGTTATGTATGCGGTTCTTGGGCGAGGAGTTATTCACGGACGCCATCGCTAGGGCTTCTCCTGATATCTCCGAACGAATACGTGCGGTAATGACTGAAAATGCTGAGGAGGAGATACCTGAAGATGAAGATGTCGATTTGGGCACCCACAGCCTGAACGTGGGCACCGATGACTTTTCAGATCTAATCCAGGTTAACCAAGAAAGTAATGCACCAGTTCCAGCCTTTTCTCAAGTGAGCTCTCCAATTGTTGTCGATACCGTTCGAGTTCGAAGCGTTTGGCATGGAAACCTTTCAAGGCTCTCATCAGGATTCTTCCTCCATGGTTGGAGAACTTGATCTTGAGTCTGACTATACCTATAGTGAACTGGGGGGTTTTGAAACTATCGACTTGCGTGAGTTGCAGCTTGCAACTTCCATTTCTAATTAATTTCTTTTCCGATTGTATTCTATGGTAAAGAATTTTTCAGTATTAGTTTGGGACTAATGGTGCATTTTATTATTGTTCTTTTTCTGAAATCCAACCTTTGTACAGGATTAGCTTAGTTTTTAAACCTGTTTCTTTCTCAATTTTGTAAATAGTTGATAATTTTCTTCTGTTATGAAAAGCGAATGAAATATGTACTTTGTTAGTATTAGTGACTACGCACTGCATGAATTCAAATATCAAGATATGCATGTACACTAATTAATTAACTTCTTCATAAAATTATAAAACATAGAATGTCCTGTAAAAAGTTTTAATTGTATTGGTTATTCAGCATCTGTTTAAATTTAATTTAATGCTGCGATTAGCTGTAAGTGAATACTACGCATCTCTCCAACAATACTCTGCATCGCTCCTCGCTTATACTTTCATTTGGCCTACGACAACAAAATCCCAACGGATTCACATTAATATATCACTGTAGTTCTTCGCGCATGCATTTCTTTTACTCCTTATTAATCAGTACGCTAACCAGTGATTCTGAATCATTTGAAGAGCGAAGCTTCACAGATGCAAACGCACAAACCAGCAGCGTTTCAACAGCGCCGAGTGCATGTGTGCAAAACAAAAATCATCCACCATATCTACATTGCATGCAAAAATATCTCAAAAAAATTGGGATTTTAATCCACAATTGTTAAGCTACATTTTATTCTTTTTTTGTGATCCAAACACCATTATTAGTCCATCCTCTTGTGTGTTTAGCAGAGAGAGCTCTCATAGGACATTTTTTTCGCATTGTTATTGCAAACCCAGAGAGGTTTAGTTTATCGCCAGAGCTGAGCCGGTTTGGGTCATGCTGCAAAATATAATGTGTGGTGGTGGTGTCTCCAACGTCATTTTTTCAAAACCTAAATTGTGCTTTGGTAGTATGAAAATTGTTTGATTGACGGTTGATGTGGAGTGAATAGACTCACGATTTGGAATTGACAACTCTTAGCCTGAGGTTGAAACTCGTGAAAAAAGGCCAATGGCCAAAAATGATGTTTATATTTTGCGGTGAATCTCTAACAGAGTTATGTGGCTGTTCAAATCGATCTGAACGAGATGGTCGAGAGAACCTGTCAGAAATAAAATCAAAAAGTCATGTCGTAACAATAAAAACAAGAGTTGACATTGGTGTGTGTGTTTGTGAATGTGAGTGTGCATGTGCGCTGTTGTGCCTATAAAAATAATTTTTCATTGTTTACTCTTTCGCTTTTCAAGGGCCCAGATTTAAAAATTAGAGTTGGCAAAAGCTCAAAATGTTAAATATGAAGTGAAATAGTGAGTATGTAAAAATGTGTTTAAATGAGTTATGATTCACACGCATTGATTTGCAAAAAAATATGGAGCAACGATTTAGATAAAGAAAGTAAAGGAACTACTTTTTTCATAAGTATGCATTTTTGTTTATAAAAATAATAACAAAGCCCAAAATACTTTCATCTTCATTTAAAAAATAAGAATCCTCATTAAAGCGAACATCTTAATGGATGGCGATATCCATTTTGATAAGCAATGTAGATGTAGTCCTCCCTCAAAATGGAGCAGATTGTTGGAACAAGCGACAACTTCATCATGGGGAAATATGAGACAAATCCCAAAGAAAATATGGATTTTCCCAACAATCATTTCCGAACTCAGCATGAATTTGAGAAGGAGGAACCAAGNAAAGAAAATATGGATTTTCCCAACAATCATTTCCGAACTCAGCATGAATTTGAGAAGGAGGAACCAAGCAGTTTTGAATTTGATAAGGCCTGCACCTGTCGCGACACACTGATCAGCTCCAATTATCTTGAAAATGACACTGCTCAAAATAAATGTTCAATGCGTAGAACGCGAGCTCTACAAGATGACCAGTTGTCATTGTATAGAAACTCAATAAAAAATGAAAAGTTGATAATGGAAAGCAGAGTGGGAGACAATCTTGAAGAAGTTGTAAAGAAAAAAGAAATTGTTTACACCGTCACACTCGGGGACTCTTGGGCCCGATCTAATTATAGAGACTGCAGGGCTGTTGTTGCGGCAGGAAGAAATCGTAAACGAAATAATAATGTCATTGTGATTAGATCTGCTCCTTCCACCGTTGCGAATTTAATTCGACCAATGTTTAAGCTCGCCTTGTGGAGTGCATTTCTCCTCGCGTTTAATTGTTGTGCTCAAGGAGAAATAGTTGGTGGGCGGAACTCAGAGAGTAACTCGTTCTTAGACGTGAATCAGAGTAATTTTAGGGAAAACGGGGAACTGTCAGGTTTTCTAAATAGTGACAACAAAACAGAGTCATTGTTACATCGAAATAGTAGTAATTTTAAGGCTACTTTAGCTATTAAAAATTCAAATAACTGGGCTCACAGAGGTCCTTATTCTGGTTCGGTGGAAGATAGGGAGGAGGACAGAAAGTTGGTGGGGAGAATACCGCAGAAGGAGGGGAGAACAGGGGAAAACTTAGGAGAGCTGTTATCATTGCCGTTAGACGGATTAGATAAGGAGTTACTTATTAAGGTAAGGATCTTGACCTTCACAGAGTTTTTACTTTTGGAAAACTAAATATTTGCATACGCTTTATGGTATTATGATTGTTATCTAACAGCTATGAAAAAAAATTAATGTGTAAGTTTTAGTATTTGTTTTTTTGATTTTTTGTGACCGATCTTATGTACGATAGGACGGTTGTTAAATGTTAGATAATATATGGCGAAAGTATGCTAATTCTTTGTCTTAGCCAATCACTAAATCAAAAGCGCATAACAGAAATGATATACTTTTGGCGCAATCAATCGCAATTTTTAACGCTGCAAACAGCGGAGATCGTTACAGATAAAAGGATATGCAAGCAAAGAATCAAAATCATTGCGCACTGCGCATATTTACTTTTTTTCTTGAAAACATTTCCTTCGCCATGTAACAAAGATGCAAACTTCCCAGTAACTGTCATTATAAAATTTTCTCCAGTGACTTGTTTTCAAAATCTTTCTTCATATAAGCGTTTTGTCATTGTTGCACAAGTTGTTGTCTTAAAGGATGCGGATCACGCGGATGGTCAATATCTGTGCATTTCAATATTTGGACCATTTCAAGAGATTCTAAAGATCCCTAGTCTCAAACAATCCATTCTTGCCCTATTTCGAAAAGATGCTAAATCGTCTTTTACTCCACGTAACCGTCATAAGAATCCACGTGAGTCTTTAAGAAGGGAACATCGTGAGCATCTTTTTTTATCTTGCAGTCCATTTTATTTAGTTTTCATATTTTTTATTATATAATTTTATTCAACCCAATCATTCCAACTGTGATAACTTTTCTCATCTTTTAACTTTTTCTTTCATAGATTGTTAAACAATCTGTCATCTTATTAAATCGACACAGGGAACCGACACGTTTTTTTGTTGCAATACTCACTCAGATAGTATAACCCATATTAAAACGTTTTACTTTCAAAATTAATCATTTTATTAGCATCACAGGACATCGCAAAAAGAGACCATCCGTTTTTTTGTTAGCACTCAAGTAGGAGCCATTTACCTACTTAAGATATTTGACTATCAACTTAGTTTAATGGATAAAGCTAGCTTTTAAGATGGCATCAATGAGGAAAAGGGAAGACCTACATTTTTTTACGTTCAAAAATTCTTATAAATACATTTTTTTGTTGCAATCTTCATACATTTTTACTTTACCTGTAATGTTTTTGAAGGCACTGGCATTCTAAATTGGGCGAAGGGCTTGTATAAAAGCTGTATAAAGTCCATTTTTTATTCTTCATATTTTTCAGGTGATGAATTTCATGTTTAATTAAAAAGTGTTAGAGAATGCCAACTTAACTAATCACAGTTTGCCAAAATACATAAAAACCACACCGAAATATGTGGAAATTCACACACAGGTATGGACGCTGGGAAGATATGAATGTGTTTTACATGTTTGATGACAGCTCAGCAACAAGAAAAAAAAATCTTCAGTCATAGGTGGATGAATTCATTAGGCAATGGAGGATATTTTTTATATACATAAATGTTCAAAAACTAAAATGTATTATTTGTGTCATGAAAGACATGGACAAACAAGGCTTCAATTTTGTTGAAGACAGATAACCAATAATTTTCCGGCTTCCAAACAAATTGTATTGTTTACCCAATGTGATTTACTATTGTAACAAATCATGAAGCATCAAGGTCAATACACTTGCAAAAATCAAAACATTTTATAGCAATACAAGTTGCTCAACGGAAAACAATGCTTTCGCATCACTGCACTACTTTTTTTACTAATTCTGTAGCACCCCCTTTTCATTCAGAGTCAAGTTGATGGTTGAATCAATTTTTTAACTACTGGCTTACATAAAACAGCTTTTGTGTAGGTTTTTGTATAAAATTCTTGATAGCGAGCGCAAGCTTTATAAAGGTCTCTCTCCACCTAAACAAATTAACCTTATGAAATTGCTACCTTTTTTGCTATTGTTGCGTTTCTGCAAAAATGGAAACAAAAATTATTTTAAGATAGAAATCAATGTTATCCGCAATTTTATAATAAGATCATTGTCTCCATTGTTTAGAGTTGATCTGTATAGTGTAAACTTGAAAATAACAAGGAGCAAACCTTGTTTTCTTGCGCATTTTCAATGGAAGTTTAAATCTATTTTAAAAGTCCTCAGCTTCATGTTAATGGCTGGATTTTACCTGTGATTAGGGCTGCAGTGAAGACTCCAAATAAGTTTTTGCATAGGTTTTTTTTTGTGTAGCCGCAATTCTTGTTGACAGGAGCCACTTAGACAAGGCTGTTCTGTCTCTCAACAATGTACTTCCTCAGTTTAAAAGGGACAGGCAAATAAAGCTCGTTACACGCCTACCATCTTCATGAATTAACTTTTTTTAACTGTCTGGCTGACTGGAAGTTCTAGTAAAATACTTTGTGGGAAATGGAATAAGTCGTGATTCATGCTAATAATGAAGGATTAATATGACAAAGCAGAAAAACGTCTTCTTCAAGGATTTTTCATATAAAAAAGCTTCATTTTTCGAAGGTGGAGCGTAAAAAGTAAAATTACCTGTCATAAAAACTCATACTTGCAGTTGAGACGAAAATTTATTGGTTTACGTTACAACAATACAGAATGATGATAATTAAGTGGAATTGCATAAAAAAGACAAGAAACAAAATGAAAATCAATGTTTTGTCTAGTCTCATGAATGCAGGTTATTAGAAGCTGTTGGTCGATTGTCGAGATTATTACTTGCAGAAGCATGATTACTTGCGCTTGCCACGCCAGTCGCAGCCGGTAAAGGATCAAAGATTGGAGGTAGACCCTTCCCAGTTGGGTAGTTTGGCCGTGGTAAACCTTAACTCATCGAAAAACACGTGACTGCATGCAGACTCAGTGGAGATACGGACGGAGGGTCGGTACTGTAATAGCCTTGATATGAGGTCAAGTGCCTCAGGCGGAGTCCTAGGCCGAAACACTTTGTTCCAAGGCTGAGGCGAAATTTGTGGAAATCTGAACTCGTTGTAGTGTGGGTTCATCTCTTTGATTTCGTCTTTGGATAGGAGTGCCCACGACTTTGATAATTTCGACGAGTTGATCCACGCCCGACTCTCCTGGAAATAAAATCCTGCCTAGGAGCATTTCTCCTAAAATGCATCCTGCACTCCAAACGTCGATTTTAACTGAGTAGTCAACAGCCCCAAAGATCAGTTCTGGAGCTCGGTAGTTCCGCGAGCAGACGTAGGACACACTGGGCTCTCCACGTACAAGGGCCTTGGCACAGCCAAAGTCACACAACTTGAGGATTCCATTGTCAGGGTCGATGAGAAGATTTTGGGGTTTTATATCACGATGACAGATTCCCAGAGAGTGGAGATACTCCAAAGACCGCAACAGTTGGAACATAAACAAGCGGACGTAAAATATAGGAAGATTCTGACGGTTACGGTTGTAACGTCGAAGCACTTTAGATAAAGTGTCTGGCAAATACTCCAGGATCAGGTTTAAATAAACTTCGTCCTTTTTTGGGCCATTGGAGTAGTAAAAGTAGTGGAGGGAGACAATATTGAAATGACGGAGTTTCCGGATAACAAGAAGCTCCCTGTTTTTGTAGCGCCTGTCTTGCAACACTTTCTTGATAGCGACAATTTCATTTGTGTCATTAAGTTTTGCTTGAAAGACTACGCCAAAAGTTCCAGTTCCGATGGGCTTCAAAGTGGTATACTGGATTTCGCGGGGCTCTTCTGAATCAGTCTGGACTGGAGTGGCGACGACGTTTACGACAACGTTTTTATTATCATTGTGCCCTCCATCAAATTGAGTTACTGTTGCGGTAATCTCAGGGATTTTGGAGCTAACCGACGACTGCTTTTTCTTGTGAGGCTCTGAATTCGTGGTGATGTGAGACTTTTGACCTCGTTTGTCAGACATTGCAAAGGAGGTTTTCTTTTTAGCTAGATGGATAATACAAGAAAGATAAAAATCATTTAACTAGTAATGGCTGGAAGTATTACGCGTAAAAATCTGTTGTTGTACCAAACGCTATGCAGTCCCAGTTACATCCTTTTGTCAATGGAAAAGTGGAGCTTGAGTCTTTCTCCAAACTGCCAATTTAGAGCTTCCTTAGAAGACACGCAAAAGAAGCAAATTAGTTTAGTATTATTTTTTTTATCAAATTTCCCCTTTGTTTGTTTGGAAGGTTGTTTATGAAGGAAGTCTTCCTTGAGAATTAAACCATGTTGCATGGCTACTCCAACGCAATCAGTGTCATTTTCAATTCTAACACCTTCTCATTACCATAAAACTGACCCTGAATTGGACTTAGGATGGGCTTTAGAATGATGAATGAAGAGTGATGAGCAATCATGCAAAAAAAATGGCTATGCATAACATTTTTATGAATCATTTTAAATCGTTAGGATTACAGTTATACAATAGGCGTGCGAAAACTGGTTTGAATATTCTCATAAGACGAGACAATAAAAAGAGGAATTATAAAAGAAGCCCTAGCGTCTAGTAAACACTTGCAATGTTGCGAAGGTCATTTGAAAACTCAAGTATTATGTTTCCGTGAGCTCTTCAAAATTATGAGAAGCGGACTCTTTCGTGATCATTAATCAATGAGGTTCATAAGCGTATTTGGGAATTGTATGCATTTTTCTTTAGCAAAATGTTTTCTTTTGAGTTTTTGGATTTTGTCCCGTGAGACAGCAGATTTGCATGTTTAATCTTTTATTGACCGAATAACTGCAGCCTTGACCAGAATAACAAAAGAACTCTTTTAATTTACAAATTAAAATTTTGCAGCATGACGTACACAAAAGCATTTCAAAATATATTTTTTTAGGATAATAGAGCGGATAAGGAGTATACAAAGTCAAACTGCCAATATTTTTAACTGACAAAGTATGACTTGCATCATACACTTTTTATTGCCGAGCAAGATGGAAAGGAAGTTGAGATTGTTTTCTTGATGAGCATTAGCAAAATGGTTTTTTCATGTTTAGAATTAAAAAATATTGTGCCTACAAGCTTGATCTCTTTTTAGTAACCTACAACTTGGTTGCATCAATGCGTTTTTAGATTGTGAAGAAGAAATAAATAAAAATGCGTGTTGATACAAAAACTGCCACCATGACTTGTCCTGATTATCCATCACGAATTATGAGACAATGGCCTGTTCAATCAAGAGATTTTTACGTAGCACAAAATGGTTTCATCCCTGTTTCATCTCCGATTCATTAGATAACGATGACATTGCCTAATACACAGGCCCGTAATAATCTGATGAATCTCTTTTTACTTTATTGGACAGCGTGATATAACACGGGTTAATAGCAATTTGAACGGATGCTTGCTTGCGGTGAGACGTAAACAAACAAAAGCAACAAAAGGTTTTTGTTTCAAATGATAAAAAGGACGATGATGCTGAGAGATGACAATAATAATAACCCAGTTTAAATCGGTTTGTCATCAAAGGTGTATATAACAAAGGTTGCATCACACTTTCGTTATCCTTAGCATCGCTATACAAAAATAGTATTTTTTTTTTTCATTTGTTTTAGTCTGGCTATAAATTTACCTGAATGGGATGCCCAGCGCGGGGCTGAATTCACAGGAAATACACATAATACTCACAAACTGTTCAGCAGTTTTGTTAGTTTTTGTATAGATTTATGTTGATGACCTCTGTAAATTGGTTTAGGAGTGAGCTGCGAGTTTTCCAAATACAATTTTTATGCTACTATTTTAATACATTGTTTCATGGATTTTGTCAGGTTGTAAAGGTTGTCCTTCCTCCATTCACAAAAACATTAGAGTAATAATAAAAAGAAGGTAAACTTGTATTTGATCATGGATTGATTTGATTGCTACTTCAATTAGGCCTTCAGTCTACATCCGCCCCTTTTTATCTAAGATAAAGCAAAGTTTCTTTGCAACCGGAATTCCATTTGAAAAAAAGTGCTTCACTCATGTTTCCTACTTTCGTTTTTCATTTTGACATAATGCACGTTTCAGATTCACAATGGTGTTATTAGTTGAGACATAATCAGTCATATTTGACTTCACAAATATAAAAAAAAATACTATAGAGTTTTGTGGTGTTATTTTGTCTATTGGGTGTGCGTGCGCCTGATAAGTATTGTGTATTGTTTTTATGTAACAATTTCATTGAAGAAACGGAAAAAGCAAATGAGCTTGTGCGCACAAAACGCAAAATTGTTTGTTCACGAGTACAAATCGTTGGGTGAACAAAAAGGAAAGTCGGTGGTTTTACGCGAAAAAGAGGATGAGCAAATGTCAGAAACAATACAATAATAATCTTACGTCAAAGGTGATTTGATTATTTGTTAAAACCAAGAGGATGTTTTGAACGTGTCTTTTAGTTGTAACTCGTGAAATCTTGTTTTAAATTAGAATAGAATGCATTTCTGAGGTAATCTGATCATTGTCTTACATCTCACAAATTAACGGGTTTATCAATGGCATGTGCAGAAAGGGAGATTCATCCGGTATAGAAGATGCTGTCACTTGGGAAAAAAACAATAGAGAGTAATTTTTTACAAAATAAAGATACGAAAAACGTGAATTTCTTGTCATAAAACTTTTGTATCATCTTTGTATCTATTTCCGACATTCATAATTACTTTCGCTTTCAAAATGGCATCATTGTCCAAAAAGTCGCATTTGCAAGTCATCAATATCTCTATCATTAGAAGAAATTTGATTTCGAAATGGTATAAATATGTTTGGCTAATTGCAAATTCGACTACATTTTTAAGACGTTTGAAAGTGGTATTTAAAATCAAAAGATGATATTTCCTCATTACGAAATGAGCTTAGAATTATTCTCGGAGTAAATGTCTTAATGACCTGCGAGATTGCAAAACTGGTTGAATCATACTCGTTTTGAGAATATTGATTTCTCCCAGACATTTCAGTTTTCAAACATTTTGTTTCAATTTATGATAAGGAAAAAGGCTCTAAAAAGAAACGAGTTTTGGTCCAAATACAGAATCACAGAAAAGGATTTGGTTGCATGTTCTGCGCAGATTTCCTTTAATAGAAAATGGTCACATTTTGAGCAAATCTGTCATGATACCGTATCAATGTCTAATATTTTTGTTGGAACAGCTTTCTATCAAGCATATTTTACTTCCGACAGGCCCTGCATTAGGTAAAGTAATGAATATTAATCTGGGAGTAATACCTACATTCATAGTTAATTCGCTCTAGTGCAACTAAATGTTACATCATTACCTTGTTTAATGTCTGTCATGTACATCCTCAACGTTTTAATTAGTGACACTAGAGCTTTCAA
>JAAXOA010001501.1:0-15752 GCA_036561885.1 Salina celebensis
CCAGGGTCACCAAAAATTTAGTACAAAGGATTTTCCAATTTAACTTATTTTCTCTAGATTCCCAATACTATCATGAAACTATCTATCATGTCTACTATCTATCTATCTATCTATCATGAAACTATCTATCCTCTATTTTAGTAACTATCATGAAAAAAATCATCGGATAAAAAAATGAAAACACGTTTTATATAATACATACAAGTTACGAGTCATTTAACTTACAGGATGAGTTATATAACTATACCTAATTCTACAAGAATAGAATACAAGTTCAGAAAACTAACGAAACGTCCTTTTCGATCATAAGTTCTTTTCATCCAAGTAAAAATTGACTTTTATAAACTAATAACTAATAAATCACCAAAGTGGAATAATATAATAATAATATGCATTAAAATACTCTATGAGACCATAAGAGGCATCCACAACAACAATTTTAAATAAGCCCATGGAAAAATACGTCATTTGTACAAATACTTAACAAATAACAAAGACAATTACGTAATCAGACTTGTTACTATAGAACAGTCCCAGTGCAAGTAGGATATAAATAGATATAACTCGTTGGGGAAACCTTTCAGGAAGGCCTTTATAAATAAGAAAAGAGTCTTCTTTCGTGGCCCTGCAGGGCCTACCAAAGAATGTCGAAACCATAGAGTTCGCCAATAGGAACTTTGTGATCAAATGTGGTACCACATAATTGGTGAAAGTAATTGTTCATTTTGTATCGAAAAAACGGTAAGGACCTGGACTAACCTGTAAAAGACTTCAGATTGCCTCCATAAACAGGAGGCTCCTGTACTCTGGGCCCCTTCGTACCAAATTTTACCTCCTTTTCTACTTCAAATGTTCAATTTTTACTAATTTACGACACCAATGTTTGGGTACCTGCAAACCCCTGCGAATGCGTATACTACTTATTTTTAAAATTTTCTTTCGTAAAAGCATAATTTTCTACTTAAGATATTCGATAATAACGATATCGAAACATAAGCGGGGGAGGGGGGGCAACATACACAAGGGTCTACAAATGCTTTAATAGAATTAATAAAAAAATACAGATATGTTTCGTTTAAAAAATCATTCTCCTTTATTCATCTCACATTTTTGTTTGATATAATGCTGAAGTTATTCGTTTCATTTTTGTTCACCACAAATCCATCAGTTTTCAAGACCGACAAAGAGGAAAAAACAACAATTAGGTGACTTGTGTGATATTTTTTGTAATATTTATGAATATTATAAGTTTTCATTTTCAGGACAGTTGTTTGAAGAAACAAAATAAACAGAGAGATAACATTTTCTTACATGATTAATCGTTTTGTTTTCTGTCATCATCCTAATTCATAATGTATATTCGTTCTGCATAATATTATCCTAGTTGTAGCTTAATGACTTAACAATTTTGTTTTTTAGACAGTATGTCATTCTCTAAAATAGGTCGGTTCTCTCTCGTCCTCTCTAATTGCAGTACAATATGACCAAAGACACAACCTAAATAAGTAGTATGTTTAGTTCATTTGAAATCCTCCTCCATTTTTACTATGTTACAACTTGTCGTGATTAAATTATCTAAACAAAAAGTTAAATTGTGATGCTGATTTGTTGATTTTCTTTACAACCTAAAAAAACTCTAGATTCATGACTATGAGAAAGAAATTTTTTTCAGTAATACGTTCATTTCATATATTACATACTTAACTATTTTGTATTGATTTATCACTTGATTAAATTTTTATACAAACGGTTTGTAATTTGTGGCATTTCGCTAAGCTACAAACGAAAAAAATGAAAAATACAAAAAACAGGGCCACGCTCACTGTAATTTCACATCTTTTGAATAATCATCACATTAGGTTAAACGAAAAAATCTAATTTTTCTTTACAATCGCATTGCTGAGCGGTAGCACCACAAGACACAAAATAAACAGTAAACTTTAGTGGTGAAAATGTACAAAGAGAAAATATTTTGTTTTATCTTTAGTTATGCTACAACAAGATTTTGGGTGTGTGTGATTCCAAGTTGAAAGATACGCCGACACGGTGGAAGTTACAGTTAGCCGGTCAGAATGCGAGGGTTTCTCTGAAAAAACGGGTGACCGTCTTGCCAACCGAAGTTGTCGACGGAGGAGAAGTTGTTGAATGGGTTATCTACAAGTTCATATCATTAAAAAGAGGTAATTAGAAGGTCGTATTACAGAACATGGAGTACTGTTGATTCAAGTAATATTTGTATTGGTCTTACGCGAAACAAATAGGGCTGGATATCAGGATAGCTAGTATCAAAAATAAGGTCAACTTCTGATTGTGCGGGTATCTTTGGAAGGTACTGCTGCCGGTTCATCACTTCTGCAATGAGCACCACCTTCTCGCCCACCAACTCCCCCAAGTTCTCCATGTTCCTTTGCCTCTCCAGTTCGCTCCGGAGGGTCTTCACTTCAATCCGAATCGTCCACACTTCCCATGGCAGGCATTCATATGATGTAAATGGCCAGTTTACCTTCTTCTTGTTGTAAAACTCCAACGAGATTTGGCCAGACCGAACTCCATTCTCAGAGAGATTTCCAGGGGCTCGGATTGCCTGGTCGAAAGCACTCACGTAGCCTTGCATCTTCTTCTCTAACGCGCTTGATGCACATCTCACCTGATAGGTTAAAAAAAAGGAAATTAGAAACTGTCCCGTCACTGATTTAAAACAGCCTAGTAACATAATTTCGCGGTATTGACACGAAAATACGTTATATAATCTAATTGCAGATTATTAGCCATTATGTGTCTTCCTTACATAAGTGAGATCAATAAAGTCACAGTCGTAGTCTTCATATCCAATAGTTCCAATGGAGTACTTTCCCTCTTGTCGATAATGAAACTTGCCGAGCGTCCGGTGGAACAAAATCGAGTGAAAGATGCAGCTTACGACTTCACTTATCTGGTGGCATTCTGTCGTCTGTAAACAAAGAAAATTAAAACCATGTTTAATACAAACCCTACAACACTTTCAATTTAATACTCTTTTTTCTCGTTTAGAATAGAACAACTTACAAAGTCAAATGTTTGAGTGCGCGCATTCATAATTTGGTTTGTCTACCACCTCCTAAAACCCGTGCCCAGTTGACCCCCACACCGTACGCAAACTTTCACTGGGACACCACTCTTCATTAAATTAATTTTTGTACTGTTTATATCTCAAATTCAGAAAACTCGTTTTATTCCTTTTTGGCAAATTATTCCTCTTTGTTCTTGTCAACGACACCCTCGTCAGCTGACGTTTTTTTTTTCTTTCTTAAAAATTATCGTCGCTCAAACTTCGTTACTGATTCACCTTCAAAATCGCACTCTCGCGAATATTTCTATTGTTATGGTAACTAACTCAACACTCACAGAGACTATTTGAATTCGTCAAACTGATCAACCCTCTGGTCAGTTGACAATACGTCACAGGTAAAAAATATAGATTTTTTTCTTTACAAAGTGAAACAAAAAGACGAATGATTGCTGAAAAGTGAAGAGTATAAAAAAAACTGTTGTAGACTTGTGTGTAGTAATTTTGTGGCTGTTCGAGTGCCTATTTCCCTGCTGTTTTTTGTTACCTGTGAGCAAAGAAAAAAGAGAAACAGAGGAGCGAGCAAACGATGGTGATGATGACTTACTTTTTTTTCAAAGCAACAACACAACCAGTGTTGGTAAGTACGCAAAAAAAAGAAAAAAAAACAGAAAGAAACACAGAAACGAGCAGAGTAGAATATGCCAGTAAGGGGCTGTCCACACGACTAGGGAGTTGTTATAGCGATAATTTGTGCTAAGAAAGGCTCTAATAAATGAAAATACATCTTTGAATTTTGGTTGTGAAAAAAAAAAAACATTTTTCGAATCCGTTTGTGTGGTACAGCTCCTTTTCTAAAGGGAGAGAAGGGGAATAATAAAGAACATGTGTGCAACAGCCACAAAACTGCTTCGAATACAGAACACTTTGTGAAGGGGAAGGTCATTGCAGAGCGAACTATCATTCAATGTTTTAACGAAACCCTCAAAATGTGGATGAATATACCACGAAGGTGTATTGTGCACAGCTCCTTAGCTTAATAATGCAGCATATATGTGGATAGGTAAAACAGGCTATTCGCTTCATATAATTCAACTACTTCTCATTATTTCTTTATTATGTAACTTTACCCCTCCCCAAGCATCTATTAAAGGGGTCGTGCATTTATCAATTTTTAAAATATCGTATTATTTTGTCATTTATAGCTCCTAATTGATATTTGCAACGAGTAAAACCATAATGTACTTATGCATAGAATTGTTGTATGTGCACAATGCAAAACACTGTTTGATGAACAACCCCAGTCCACATCACGAAATACCCATGTGGACAACGTTGGCTTACAAAAAAAAACCTCTTGTTTGGTTGCATAAAATTTATTTTTTCGTTGCCAAGAAGATGCTACGTAGAAAACTGACATCGTCTCCATAAACGTAGCTTTGGGGCCACATACACATGTCGGGACGGAGGATGGAAAATACTGTGATTTCATATGGACCTTGCTCGCGAAATCCACTAACTAGTAGAACTAGTCCCTCGCCGGCTCTCCGACAGGTTTCATCATTTGGTTTTGGGGTCACTTGGAGAGGTGTTAACTCATTGGTCTAAGATATTCGATTTCTTGATTTATTCTATTGCTACATTCCCATGACATGATTTGTTTATGATTCCATTTCTTATATTTTTCAACCAAACATCCGATCAGTCTTTGTTGTTCACGAGTTAGAGAACTGACTCACCGAATATTTCCCAGCGTCATACTTTTACGTTCTTTTTAACTACGTCGCTGATTCAAACTTATGGATATGGACAGCCCCCAAAAATAACCGTTGAAAAAGCCAAGATTCTTATCAACTTTTCAAAAATGTCAACATTTTTATTACATGTTTTCTTCATGTCGTTTCTAAGCAGAGAAAACAAATTTTTGTGTACCAATAGTCGTCGCGATTCGCATGTTTTTTCTTTGATTTTTCATATAAATGCATAGTAGATTATACCTCAAGATTTTGAAGATTAACAAAGCTAATATAAAAACAACAACATTTTAATAAATGTAATTCACCCGTTGCACTTAAGTCACTCGTCAATGCATCCTGTTTTTTCCTTATAAAAATACAAATAAACCTTTTACGTTCCACTTAACCAACTTGTAAAGTTTCAGAGAGATTTGTTTTAAATGGCAGGATGGAAAGCAATCAAGTATGATTTTCCTTAAGAAATAGTTAATATCAATACGTCAGAAATCTCTTTACACAACCTCCTCACTGAACATCGCTACTAATTATGCATATTCGTTTTCTTTATGCTATTTAAAAATATTAGATTTTGGAGTAAACAAACTGGGGATGAGGTGGATTCTTTTTCAACTCTTAAAATAAACCTATGTTTCGTTTACAAAATATTCACTTTCTTCATAGAATATATACACAACCTTATTACACATTACATAACGTCAGCATAATCTTCTCTAGATAAAAAATTCTCTGTTTTTAGTTACTTAATTTTCGCTTGAGCTGCCTGAATCAGACTATTATTATTCCTTTAAAAAATCTGAAATTTATAGTAAATATCTAACTTAGAAAACAAAGAACGCACAATTTACATGTATAAAAAGAAACGTAAGAACACAACCAAAAAAGTGGCTTTTCGTCATAACTTTACACAGATTATTTTTATGCTACACTGAAAAATTACAATTTTATATACAAAAACACAAGTCAAATTAAATAAAGTTAAGTTGATTGTGTCCTGGAGAGAAGTTGTTGAACAATGAAAGACAATGACTCCCATACTTATAGCGTCTATCGCCTGAGGAGATAGGGGGCATAATTCGTTGATAATAAACAAACAAGGGACGGAAAAATTAATATATATATCCATCATTAAACAATTAGTTGATGTCGACGGTTTAAAACTAGCAAATAAATAGATAAAAAGCGTTCAAGTGAAACTAAATTAAACAAAGAATATTTTTCAAATACTGTACTGTACAAGCAAAGTATGTTGGGCGGGAACTAGTTCCGGTTCAATTTAAACCACGGAATAATTCGTTTCCAACCGCTATTTAAAATCCGGCGTGATGATGATGATGTTCACGATACAGCTGCGTTGCTGATTGACTCTGACTGATGAATTGTTGGTCGGAATTGTTGTTGCTAGCATTACTCAGAGATTGTTCTTCAAGTTCTTGACCACCGTTGCTACCGCTTCCAAAGCCCCCTGAAGGAATACAGGGAATGCTCGTATTTCATTCAACTTCAAGATTCAAGTATGATAATTAAATTCATAAATGACTATAGAAACATACCGCTGGAAAAACTTGGCATTTGATTCAGGAATGGGAACGGGACTGCACCCCTCCTCAGGAGCAAATGAACACTGGCACCTCCCGTTTTGATTAGGTGAATGGCTTGGGCATGTGTCATCCCAACAGTATTGATTCCATTTATTTGTAAAATTTGGTCACCCACCTGAATGCAAAATAGAATTTTATTGTTAAACCATTCTAAGAAAATCAGTTTAGTGATTGTTTCTAATGTATTAGACAATTTGTGAAGTCAATGTTTTTACCTGCATGCGACCATCCATGGCGGCAGGCCCATCATCTGCGAGTCGTAAGACGAATAAGGGCATATTTTGAAACTCTTTACCACCCCGAATACTAAATCCAAAGCCACGATTACCCCGACTAAGGTGCACTGAAAATACTGTTTCTCCTTCACCCCCGAATCCATGACCTTCAGGGCCTCCGAACCCGGGATCTGTGCTGTCTTTTAAACTGAGATTCTCCATTGCCTCCATTCCACTTCCGCCACTAGTAAATTGCATAGATTGTTGAGCTTGTTGTCCAGGAGATCCCATCGAGGGTTGAGGGGTCTGCGGCGTCATCACTGGTAGGACGGATAGGGTCAATACAAACCCAGACTCTTTGATCAATTGAACTACTTGAGTGTGGTGAAGTTGGCTTATGTCAAGACTGTTTACTGCCAAAATACGATCGCCGACATGCAATTCACCGCATCTATCGGCAGGACTGCCCTCAACAATTTTCCCTATAGTTGCTCCAGCTTTACTGGCGCTGGATATGATTACGAAGCCGAAGCCTTCACTGGGTTGGCGTTTTAAAGTTACATGAATTGGAGGCGCATTGCTTCCCGAACCCACTGAAGCTATACTGCCGCCTCCACCTGTAGGACTATGAATAGGTGTCACCACAACCGCTGTTGTATCGGATGCTGGTCCTCCTCCAATAGTGTTATTAACTCCCATAGAATTAGAGTAAACTGGCCGTCTAACTGTCAATCGCACTTTTCCTTGATTTGCTGAACGTGCCATTAATTGAACAACTGAGTGATGGAGAAGCACCAATAACAGAACAACCTTCAACGAAAACTAGTTGGTCGCCTGAATGGAGACGACCATCCAATGCAGCAGCACCTCCAGGAACAATATGGCCAACACTAACTTGCGAGCCTTCTTCAGTACCTCCGACAATCCTGAATCCAAATCCTTCCTGACGACGCTGCAACTCTATAGTTAATTCAACCCAGTTGAGATCAGCTCCAGCTGGAGGAGGAGCAGGATTACCTCCGTTGTATAGACTACTATCTATACCATTCATAAAGTCACTTCTTCCTTCCAATCCCCCTTGCGGTGTCTTGGGTCTTTCGGGAAGGTTATCTCTAAAACGTGGACGGCCTCTGGCTAGTTCGGCTGTGGGGGTTTTACTTCTACCTGCACCAGCACCGAAAAATTTTGGAGGCGAGGAAGAGAGACCGCTACCTCCATTGTATGGGCTATTCGGTGGTGTTCGTTGAATAGTCAAACTGGCTTCACGTCCCACAGGAAAATCTTTCAAAATCTGTACTACTTGCGTGTGACTCAAGCCTCTAAGGTCTAGTCCGTCTAAAGCGATCAGTCGATCCCCTTCTTCCAAGTCACCAGAATGACTTTGGTCCAAAACCTTCTTCACTTTCTGACCTGTCACACTATCCGCAATAGTGAAGCCAAACCCTTGTTGACCTTTTACAATTGTGACTATACAAACTTGCCCCCCAACACCTCCACCAAGATCGCCTCCACCTCCAAAGGGATATCTCTTTGGAGAGTCAAGCAATAAATCAACACTTGCGGGTCTATGATACTGGTGCCCGCCATGGCCTTTGTCATTACTCAACTCTGGCAAACTGTGAGCACTGTGGGTAAGGCTGTCCGGAGAAGCAGGTCGTAGGTTCCTCGTGCCTTCGATCGGCGCTACTGCCACTGTTGTCACAATTTCAGTGTTTGGGTCGGCTGGATCAAAAGGTAGAGGATAACCTCTACAAACCTCCAACTGAACATCTTGACCAGGAGAAATGCTTTGAAAAATTGCAACCATTTCTTGGTGCGTGTAACCGAGTACGCAAGTGCCGTTCACTGTCACAAGAACATCTCCAGTTCTCAGCTTTCCATCATTCCACGCTGGACCGTCGGTTACCACACTTTTTATTTGTAAAAATTCATCCAGGCCGTCGTCATCATCACCTCCCACTATCGTAAAACCCAAACCACGATTGCTTTTTACTAACGTTGTTATGATCCTTTCCCCAATGAGCTGAAGTGGATCTCTTGTAAAGAATCTATAGGGTCGATGGTCGACAGGTTTGACTCTTAGTCCGTTTCCTCCCGCAGACGATACTTCGAGATTATCTAAATCGTTCGCTTTTGAACGTTGCGACAAACTTAAGCGATTTTGAGGCTTTGGATTGGGTGCCGGTGGTATTGGTTTCCCGCTCAACGATTGAGGACGTTTAGAGGGGACACCACCTTGAAAATATGGTAGGGGCGGTTGCGGCGGCGGATTGTGTGGCGGTGGAGGGTTATGTTCTGGTAGAAACTTGGAAGTACTATCGCATTCACTGTCTGTACTCACATTTCCGTTTGTCATTGGACCAGAAGATCCCTTGCCAGTCGTGGCCGCTTGTTTTGCCTGAATCACCGGATTTTCAAACTGGGTTCTTCTGTTTACGTGATCAATGTAGTAAACTCCATAATGGGGATCTTCAATACGTTCCCATCCGAATGGGAGCTCGTCTTCGGTGCAATCTTCCAAAGACAATTTTTGTACTCTACTAAGTCGAGGGTCCAACCAGTGGCTTGTGCCAGTGTTGTGGTCGATAAAATAGACTTCCCCATTATCTGTATACGACATTTCCCAGTTAGCTGGAAGTGGACCCAATTCAACTCCTGAGCCACTTGCTGAACCTCCTCCTGGAGGAGATGCCACTTGTCCGCCTGCACTCCCATCTTCGTCACCTCCAGCACCGAGAGCTTCAACGTTAGATCGGTTACGGCGCCTCTTCCCTTCTGAGCTTGGGTGCATGCCTGGTAGCAAAGGGCCTTTGGGCATTTCCATAGCCATAATCATACTGTTATGCGGCAAATGACCATCGGCAGTACCTTCAGACGGATTATCTGTTAGCGTGCGGGTTAGCCGTGCCCAAGGTTTCGGTGTTCCATAATGATTTCCTATGAAAATTCAAGATTCTCGGTTAATGATTATTCTTACAGTACGTTTTCTGCACAACACAATGGGTTTTTATGGCCCAGTGGTTTTTATAATGGCAGCTTACAACTATTTTTGCCTAGATATTGTTGGCCCTTTAAATATCGACATAATTAATCGAGTTTATAAACTCGGTTTGTAAGCTGTCACGAGCTAAATGCATGCGCAATTATTATTTCCTACTAATTTGCAATTTTTTTAAAAAAAGTGTTTAACATTCTAAATCTCAAGTTCTAACAGCATACTTACATAATCTTCGTTAAGTAAATGCAAAAGGGGGTTGTATGCTGTTGTTGTACGAGCGGGATTGCATATTGTCAAAATTTGTGTCAACTAAATAACAATTAAATGATTGAAAACTGGATTACCTGCATAGACTCCACTTTCTAGCAAACTTCCGTCTCTTTCCAGTTGCATGAACTCCTCAACACTTAAGAAGGTATAGTCGACTCCATTTATTTCACCAGGCCTGGGCGTTCTAGTGGTAACAGGTACTGTTCTAAGATACAAATTATCTCGAACTACGCCTTGAAGTGCGTGGTCCACTGAGCCTTTTTGGAAGCGGGTATTCAAATAGCTTCTGAGTTCGGGTCCTAAACTCCCTAGTCAATATGAACAAATGACATTTTTCTTGAAGAAGAACAATGTTAAAAGAGAAACTGTCTCAGCTTGGTTGTCAAACAACGACTGATAAGCCCTTACCTCTGGGAGCGACAGTGAGAGTTGCAGAGTTCCCACGAAGACAATGGTGCAGCAACGATATGACATCGGCTTGCGTATAACCAGCAACCTGAAACCGTTCAACGAGCGAATTTAAATTAAAACAATATCGATTATAAAGCATGTGCCATTTTTCATATTAACACACTCAAACGTCCATTTTCCTCACTATATGTATTGCAGCGGAAACACAACAATTAATCTAAACAGGCTCTAATGTGATAACACGACTAAACTGAGAAGCTTGTTGTTCTTGCAGTGATGTAAGAATGAAGCTGTTTTGTTAATTGCTCAGAGAGTGAAGTAGGCAGTTATAAATAAAATCCCTGAAACAGCACTTTTTTTCTTCTTACTTTTTGGCTCTGCATGTCTTTGTCTGTCTGCTTACACAGCAGATGTACTCATTTTATGACTCACTCTCCTTCTAATTTTAATGTCATGCGAAGAAAGACGAAGAAAATAAAAACGTGAATAAACACAGATTTTTGTTTAATTGCTCTTCGAGTCTGACTGCGAGTTGACAAGCAAGCAAAAACGAGTAAAATTATCAACAGAAGATACTCAAACGGATGTAGCCGACATGATAAACTTAGTTTTGGTTATGGCTAAGAAGAGCAAAAGTCTTGAAAAGGTTGTTGTACAACTTGAGCTGTGTGCCAATACTAAAGGCACATTAAACAAGACTTTGTATTATACCTAAGGATCTGCTTGCGCCGTTGACGAGACTAACCGCTGACCACATATCTAATGCAATTGTAATTCATACTCAAGACATGTGTGCACAAAACAAACCTCTTCCGTAAACAAAGCTCGGGACGGTCTGGACTTCTAATTTCTAACCAATTCGATTCTGATAGAAAAGCAAAACTATGAATCAAAATGCTAATTCTTAATGGAAAAGACAGACAGACAAACCTATTTATTGAAACATCATTTACTAAAAGAAGAAAATAAGATAAATTTTGCAATTTTCACGCATCTGTGAGGAAATCTGCAATCTGTTTTTCGTGCGTATTTAATCCTAATAAGAGTTCTGTGCGTCTTTTCATAGAAAAGGAAACATGAATAAACAATTCTTTCATTCATTTCCACATCCGTCTCGAGGAAACCCTGTCAAAGTCTGTTGAAGATTTTTTCCTCTATGAGCGGCTTCGTTATGTAAACAACCGACTATTTATAAACTCCCCGTCTATCTTTCACGCACTCTTCCTAATTCACTCAAAATGCCACTCAATTTCATGCGTCATCTTCAAATCATGATTTATCTCCTAAACTAGCTGACAAATACACGTGTCTGTTTCCAGGTCACTAACCTGCTGCCCTTGGATTTCCAGGATGATGTCTCCCGGCTGAAGATATCCTACAGTGATCCACCGATTTATGTCTCCGTTTGTGATTCCAACGTATACAAATTGGCCATTTTCTGAGCCTCCGACAACCTGAAGAGGGTACAACATTGTTTCCAGATTCGTCCCCGTTCATTCCTAACTCCCCTTCTCCATGATCTTCTTTTCCCCCGGTGGTCGACGGCGTTCCCGTATTGAAGTCTTCCGGCGATGTCAAAACTACTTGACGCAATAGCTGACTCCAGTGACCGCCTCCGTTTCTAATCTCTTCAAACAAATCTCTCTGATGATGCGTTTGATACATATCACCACCATTTTGCATCGGTCCATTACCCCCGCCTCCACCACCATTCCCCTCCTCCAGCATCCCTACCACTGTTGTTATTAGGATCATTTGGATTCTGATGAGGTGAAAAACTAACAGATCTCGAGCCTCCTCTCATTGGATAGCTATCTCCATTAACTGGCAGTGGATTTCCATTGTTATCCCCGTTATATCCATGATAACTATCTTCTCCAGACCATCCGCTTCCCGGTGGGGGAGGTTGTGGAGGACTATAAAATGGAGGCTGGGGATGGTGCGGAGGGGGACTCATCATTCCACTGTCTGGCATCTTAAGCTCTGATCAGTTAACAGTTGACAAGGTTAATCAGTCACGGTGTCACTTTGGCACTGATTACTAACGTAAATCTTTTAAGGCACTCTCTTAACCAACTTCGTTCTGTCTTCTTTGGCACGAAGCTTTCTAAATAAACAAAGTCTACAACTATTTTTTTTCGTAGAAAACTGTCGGACGGATTGTTTAACTCTGTTGACACACGCCAGTTTGATTTCAAGGCACAGTTTAATTCAGGAAACAATGTAGTGACATATTCTCGAAAATCAGTCATAAACCTAGTCACGGAAGTGTCGCGTCACACAAAATTATTCGTCAAGGATATTTTCTTAATATTTTTTCGAAACAGTGAGCAGTTTTTTACGTGAATGGGAACGCGTTGTGGTTTCGTTGCGGTTATATTTTTTGACTGATAAAAGTAGGACAACACAAAAAAAAAAATTCACAAACACAACAACCCAGGATTAAAGCTTATCACCTCAGGATTAAAACAAATATCCGCATGGATTTTACTATTTACTACCACCATTCTGATAAACTAATCACAAAACGTGTAAAAATATAAAAAAATTCACGGTCAACTGGTCAGTCAACTACTGATACGGTTTTTAAATATTTTCTTGCAAAACACTCAAACTAAATTATAAAAACAAACTGACCACCTTTTCAAATGTCACCTCTGCACCACCACACCATTTAATCCGATCACCTCCATCCTCCTAAAATCCTCAGTTATCTTGTTTAAACTCATGATTCTTGATCCTATAGGGTTCACCTTAGAAACTTCCACCTCCGGCTTCAAAACTTTAACCGTTTTCATCCTCCTCACAAGTCATCCTCATTTTTTCAATACTTTTCTTGAAGCAATTTAAAGATCACAAAATTTAACCTTCACTGTCTTTCCACTTTGTATTTTACTCATTGAACCATTTAAATGACAGTTCGCTGTTAGCACCAGATCATCTTTAACCGTACAAAAATATATATATTTTTGGTGGTTTATTTTTTTTCGTCACTTCAAAAAAATCTAATTTCTCTTGATAGAAAAAGTATATTGTTATTGTTGATGTTTGAGATAGTTACCATGGTAGAGTATAGGGTGAATTGTTGAAAAAAAATGAGAGAGGAGACGAGAAGCATTTTTTTTTTTTTTTTTTTTTTTTGTAGAAAAAAAATGTAGTAAACGGGTATAAGGGTGGATATGACGAGATAAACAATGGGAAGGATACGAAAACAACGAAGAGCATCAAGCAGTGAGCAACAATTGAAAAAAGAGAGAGGACTAGGGTGAGAGTGTTAGAGCGAAAAATGTTAAGGGGAAAATACATGGAGGGGTAGGGATGATGCACAAGGATATTTTTCGTGTAGTGGAATGCTCTGCGACAAGCAGGTTGACGGAGCTGCCACGAAAAAAAGAATATTATCATAGGAAGCGTACGCACATCCCGTCCCGCTAATACACACTCATCTTATGAACTTATTTATGTGAAAGGGTTGAAATTAAATGCCATGGACAAACGATGTCACGTTATTGTTGGTCATGGGACGAGGCGGACGGACCGAACACAAGAAGCAATGAAGCATAAGCCTTTTAATCAACATGCAAAGAAGGCTTTTTGATAGTTTCAAACAAAAATACAGGCCCAAACCGCCAAATATTTACAAACCAATTAATTTCAGGGGTTGGTATGCAGCTCAGAAATTAGTAACAAAATCGGGTTAAATCCTCTTTTAGGTCCCAGCGTGTCGTTTCTCCCTCACTTGCTTCAGTTTTAGATTCCAGTGTAGCTGAAGTAATTGATTACGAAATTTTCTACAATTTGTACAAACCACGGAACGTGACTAGTTTGTGGCTCCTGAGTACTCTGAGGATGAGTAATTTTGTGGACGATTTGGATAGATATATTCGTTTGAAGGAATATGTTTTTTCGTATGTAGCCGTATGCCAGAAGATTATCATTTGTGAGAGGGTTATCCATTTGATTTTATGAATAGTAAAAAAGAAAAAGTTTCTGGCGAAGTGCGACACCTAATATCTAATCAAAAGATGTATACTCAGCTTTTTTGAAAGCATACTTTTTTATTGTTGAGCGGACGGAGTAGCTAACGCTCAGTTCATTCTTACCGAGTCCAACGCTTCTTAGTCATATTCATACAGGCGTTTGTTTTTTCAACAGATTTTGTCGTTGGAGTCTTTTATTCTATCAGTTTCTTGTCGTGAGCTGACTAACAAGCTGAAGGAATCATAAACAGACAGCGTTGCATATAATCATGGGTCGCGTTTTTAACTAACAAATATTGTCAACTTAAAGCAGCGGAAGCGTTAAAAGAGTAGAAAATGTGTGATTCCAATCTGATAAATTCGTTTTGGAGGGTTCCAACCATGAAATCAAGGTTAAAATAGTCGCTTTTTGGTACTTCATTTATGTATGATCCCCTAGAAGTAAAAGGGGTAATAGTAGTAATATTGCTTGCAAGGAAGGACAACAACGACGCTGATGCGTATGTAAAAAAAAATTATAACATCCCCAGCACCAGAAGAGAACAGTTGTATTACTGGTTTTAGTTGAAGAGGGAACCTTCATTCATTAAGAAACTTGGTATGATTTTAATGTGAAGTAGGTATATTAAGTCATACAAAATAGGAAATGGATTTCATAACAGAGGCAGAGCGGCCTCCACAGGGTGAAGTTAAAACAAACGTTCATTGATTGTTTAGTGGACAATCCCTTATTTGTATGCTGCCGTGAACGCTGGGTTTGACTGTCGTGAGAAAGCTTCTCTGCCAAACGACTACTACCACCGTGTGCCATTATGACGCTGTGTTGGTAGCGTTTGCAAGCATTAAAATACAATATTTTTTAAACATATTTTTATACATATATAGTTTTTTTTCAGGGGCCATTGTCTTCTTCCTATTTCCTGTCTCACTTGACTACTCTCACTTTGCCACTGAAGAAGAACGACACTCACATTAATTTCCATTTTAATTAACGCACAGTTACTCTACGTATATTTTTACGGATATCGCATAAGAGGGGTAGGATGAAACGTTTGTAATACGGGGGAATCAACCGGTATCTTCACGTAGATTTTTTGCGAGAATTTTCATAATGCATACATAATCTATCAAGTAATGTAATCGACATAAGTCAAAAGTTACATCAGCCAAAGCTAAAGGCTGAGCGTCGTGTACAGAGCCAATGCAAAATTTTTTTTTGCTATTTATATGAAGACAATGAGGCATCAATCTCATCATTTGTTTATGACCCCTATGCATCGTTTTTACCTGAAAAATGCATTGGTTGAACAATGGTTTCTCTTGCAACAGGTGGTCACCTGTAACAAAACCAAGCTTGTTGTAACAGTTACAGGAATTTACCATTTATCAGTGTGCCCCGAAAAATTATAGAAAAACTATAAGAAAAGAGTGAACTATGCTTGACATTTGCACAGAAATATCAATGCAGATATTATTA
>JAAXOA010001502.1:0-15748 GCA_036561885.1 Salina celebensis
ATGATGTAAGAAGATTTATTTAAAAAATTGTTACAAATATAGGTCAAATCAAAAGAAATAGCAAAAATGCATAGATGTGCCCATTGCGCATCTTACAGCAAACTCCAACCATTCATGCAGCATTTTTTTCAGTCTACAAGCTGCACCCTCTGATCGTCAACTAGGAAGTCCAACTGGATTGTGCCATTGAAGCATACCGGCTGCAAAGGCCCTGGGTACAGGTTAACAGACTACAAGAGGACTGCATGCTCTTAAATGGATCGTCATATTTTTTGTAGAATGTGCTACAAAAATTTGTAAAAACTTGCGTAACCTTTTGCTCATTGTCAATATGAAAAGCCCATGTCGTTGACTCGCATAATTTGGAATTATGTTGCTTGATACGCTAGATAGGGACAGATCCATTCTTTGCGGTCACTCATTGTTGTTGAGGACTTGAGTCTGCATCTTCCTTTGAGACGCCAAGGAGCATGGAGGTCAAGATTTGAAAGACATTTAAAGCATTATTTTATTACTATGGCAGTCCGGTTTCTGATAAAGCAGTTTAGAAATATCACCCGGCCATTTCTGCCAGTGATATGGGTTCCATTGGTGTATACGATTTTGGCTTCATTTGGTCTCATATTGAATTTGTGGACGACTGGGGATTTAGTCCAGGATGAGCAGTTTCACAAGGAAGGAAACTCAACCGAAACATTTGACTTTATCGTAGTGGGAGCTGGAAGTGCAGGGGGCTTGGTGGCAAACAGACTGAGTAAAAAATACAAAACACTTTTGCTTGAAGCTGGAGGAGAACCAAACCCGTTGCAAGTAATATTCTAAAATAATGTTTTTTAAAGAGGAACATTTTTGATGTTGTACTAAAACAACCGTTCTGTACAGTTTATTCCAGGGTTTTCTGTGTTTTGTATAAATTATCCTGAAACCGACTGGATGCATAGAACAGTGCCTCAGAAATATGGTAGTTTGAATAGCGTCAATCAGCGGTCGAGTTGGTCTGCTGGTAAAACTCTGGGTGGAACTGGAACCCTGAATTTAATGGTGCATTTGCGAGGTATAGGACATAATGCATTATGCATACTACGCACTTTTTGTGTGCGTGGAAGGTATTACACAATACCATTTTGTGCTTCCAAGTAATAAAACAACTTTCTTTTTCAATGTAAGGGCACAAGAAAGACTTTGATAACTGGGGTAAAATCCTGAATGATCCCAGTTGGAGTTGGGAGGGCGTCTTACCATACTTTAAGAGTTACGAAGACTATGAGGAAGGCGGCAATCGTAAGTCCCATATGAAAACAAAGCTGAATAGCGTTTTGTTAACATGTAGTAGAGCAAACTAATATGACGCAATTGACGCATAATAATATATAAATATAACCATGTAATTGAAAATAATTCAGAGAAAATTAAATACAACAATGTATTTCAATATTTCAGCCGAGTATCATGGGTTTGGGGGCGATCTCCGAGTTGAAACACCCGATTATGTTGGTCTTGGCCCCGAATTTGTCCGTGCTGGAGGAGAGTTCGGCTATCCAAACTGAAATAATATATAAATATAACCATGTAATTGAAAATAATTCAGAGAAAATTAAATACAACAATGTATTTCAATATTTCAGCCGAGTATCATGGGTTTGGGGGCGATCTCCGAGTTGAGACACCCGATTATGTTGGTCTTGGCCCCGAATTTGTCCGCGCTGGAGGAGAGTTCGGCTATCCAAACTGCGACCTAAATGCGCCTTTTGCAGAAGGATTTGATACTATAAAATATCCTATTAAGTATGGACTACGACAGAGCAGTTACAAAGCATTCCTGGAGCCTATAAGACGCTTGCGAAAGAATCTCGTCATTCGGAAATACGCCCATGTAAACCGAGTACTGTTTAAGGATGGAAATGTTGCTTATGGAGTTGAGTACGATAGATACGGAACAACAAGACAAGTTTTTGCATCAAAAGAAGTCATCATTTCTGCAGGAACTGTGAACACTCCAAAGCTTCTTATGTTATCAGGCATTGGGCCGCGGTCACATTTACAATTGCATGGTATTCCTGTTGTTTCCGATCTACCTGTTGGAGACAACCTACAGGTAAGGCAGAACATTCTTTTCATTCCACACGCACGTTTGTTTAATATTATGTGTTGGTT
Source organism: Salina celebensis (assembly GCA_036561885.1). NCBI lineage: Eukaryota > Metazoa > Arthropoda > Collembola > Entomobryomorpha > Paronellidae > Salina > Salina celebensis. The sequence continues at coordinate 2,155 of JAAXOA010001502.1, forward strand.
CACTTTCAATTTCTTGTGAACCGTGTGTTATTAGGACCATGTCGCTGCTTATATGGGACCCTATTTCATTAACAAACCAAAAACCATTTTATTGGACCGAGATCTTACTCCGGCAGCATTTGTTCAGTGGTTTTTGGGGGGACGCGGTATACTCTCATCAAGTGGAGTTCATTCCACAGGAATTATATCGTCGTCTTTGGCCAAAGCCCGTGGAGAGGGAGACTGGCCAGATATTCAGTACTTCCATTTTGGATTCTCAGTGTTCAAAACCTTTGCAGACCACTTTGCACATGGCTTTGGTTTGACAAAAGACGAGCAACATAAATTTTGGGATCATGGTATCGACAAGGAAAGTATGCTTGTGGGGGTCAGTGGAGCTCGTCCTTATTCACGGGGCTTTGTGAGACTTGGAGGAAACAGCCCCTACGATGCACCGATTATAGATCCAAGATATTTCACTGACGAAGGAGATCAAGACTTACTCAGCATTGTAGAGGGTATTAAAATCTTAAATTTACTCATGGAAAACAGCACGGTTCTGGGTAAGGAACTGGGGGCAACGTACACTACACAAAAACTACCAGGTTGTGAGCACCTAACTTTCAGATCAGATGAATACTGGGAGTGTTATGTCAGAAGATACACAGGTATGACCATTACAACTACTAATACTTGCCTAATACTAATACTACTTACTAATGTGTAAACCATTACATGCAACCACTTTGTCGATTCAATTCAGTGACGCTTCACCACCCTGTTGGAACCGCGTCCCTAGGAACTGTTGTGGATACTCAGCTAAGAGTTAAAGGAGTTCAAAATCTAAGGGTAATGGATTGTTCAGTAGAGCCCGTACTTGTTGTCACAAACACTCAGGCGAGTGCATTGATGATTGGTGAAAAAGGTGCTGACATGGTTCTGAAATACTGGAGACAAATAGAAGAACAAGAAAAACTAAAACATTCAAAGTATGGTGCTCCCAATCACAAACCCGCTCCGCCATTGTCGAAAGTTCCATCTTATAGTCAATACGGAGCCCCATCGCCAACGAAGTATGGAGCTCCTTCGTCAAACCAAGTATCTCAATATGGAGCACCGGCTCCACAGCCATTAAAGATGCATTATAGTACGAATACATCCCCCGTTACATATGGACCACCAACAACGGCTGTAACGGAGTCTACTTCTCAAATCACTTACGGTCCACCAGTAACACCTCCTCAACCTCCAAGTCAAGGACAGCAATATGGCGCTCCAGGAGCAGAAAGTTCTGCAGCTTCTTCAAACTATCCTGCAGAACCTGTTCGATTTGAGCTTCCACCGCAGGCACTTACGTACTCAGGTCCTTCGTGGGTTAAGAAGAGGTCAAGTGCAGATCCTTTCATTTTTGAAAATATTAGGAACACAAGCACCTTCATGCACACGCCTTACGTGTTTTAAAGACAAGTATGTCCCGGTTAAAACGCTTGGCACGTTAAAATGTTTCTTTGCTCCATGTATCATTTACATAATTTTTCAATGTACATAGTATGTTTGGTTGTTTTAAAATTTAGTTTTGTTATCATTACCAATGAGTTTTGTTTTATAAATTTAATAAATCATTTTTGACGAGTTAAACCTTTGGAAAGATTTTGTTTCAGATCTCCCCGATCATTTACACAGTTCGAGATTTCATGCATACAAAAAAATACAATCGTCAAACGTGAATTAAATCTAGACGGTAGAAAAAACCATTTACATGGAAACCTAAAATAGAATTTTACAATATCAATAATTCTGAAAATTGTTGCTACGGAGGATGTCGGACCCATAGATAAGGAACTATACTATCTAGTAGATTGGTTTACCACTACGATGAAAAAAGACAAAGAATTCTGACATTAGTTTCAGTTTTCTTAGGGCAAATCTGATATCATTCGGCTGCATTTGTCTAGCTTGTTTCAACGTAATTCGGAGCCAGGCAGGCAGTGAAATAATACCATGAAACGATGTCAAACAATGAAAAACGAGAAGTTTTATGTGGTAAAAATAATGGATAATATACATGGTTCGATGATAACGTATAACGGTTTATTCATATTTAACGATACATCCTGCTGCACGATGTTTTTCTAAGAACCGTTCACGTTCAAATACCAGGCCGCAGTTCTCACAAGTCCACTTTCTCTGCTGAGGATGATTGTAAAACTTGTTGGCATCTTGGATCCTCGTACTTTTTCCCTTTCCTCCAGGAAAAGGTAACTCCTTATGGTGTATGTGCCAGTGGCACTTGAGCGAATTTAATTTTGTGTACATTTTTCCACACTGGACACAGGAATACTCGCCCTCATCATGAACATGTTTAATATGAACGCGCAGTTTGGACTTGTCGTAAAATCGGTTCCCACAAACTTGGCACATGAATGGCTTCTCTCCTCGGTGCATTCTCAAATGGGCTTCAAATTTTCTCTTGTGGAGCCTCATGTACCTCTTTCCACAGTCAGTACAGACAAGAATATCCTCCGGCTTGATTAGATCAGGCCTGTGCAACTGTTTTATGTGAATATCCAAATTAGTTTTTCCAAGGATTGTCACCCCACACTCTTGGCAAACAAATGCATCCGGCCGTTGTTCCCTTGGCAGGTGTGTAACCAAATGGGAGTCAAAGTCTTTCTTTCTTTTGAATGTGTACGGGCATCCTTCATGGGTGCATTTCATATTCGCCTCAAAAGCATCTGAAGGCACTTGTCCAAGTAGTTTCGCAGTTTCAGCTTCATTGAAGTTCTTGTGGGAAAACATGTGTCGCAGGGCTCCCGGATAGTAAACTGGCCGAAGACAGCACTCACAAACGGCCTTGGTAACTTTAGGTTTGAACTGTTTATGTGTAGAATTGAAGTGCTCACGAAATTTGTAAAGTCTGGGGAAAGTCGTATTACAAACAAGGCACTCTATTGCTACCAGGGTGTTCTGATGATGTTCCTCAATGTGGGCGCGCAGAGCTTGGAAGCTGGGGTAGTAGTCGAATGGGATTTGGAAGGAGCAGTTGGTAGCTCTACACACCAAGTGGGTGTAGGTGTACTCCACAAACGTGCTTGTTCTGTAAAGGTAAATGTGTTCTGTAATCATTCTAAATGGTACGTCGAAAGTTGTGGGAGCTTTGTATTTATCAGTTGGTAGAGGGTCACTTTCAGGTGGAGGTGTTCCTTCTGGGCCCTTGGCACATGCTTTTGTCCTTAAGTGTTTTCTCAAACCATTTCTCAACCCTTTCCTCGACTTAGATTTTAAAGTGCGGTAGCATGAGGTACACTTGGTTTTATAGAGAGTGGATCCATCCTTTGATTCAAATGTTGTTATGATCATTCCCTCTGTGGAAACTTTTGGAGTGTTGCGTTCCTTGGAGGTTGGAAATTTTGCTTCACCGGAGGACCGTTTTCTGTCAGAGCGTCTGGGTTTATACTCCTCGTCGTCGCTGGAGTCCTCGCTCATATCAGCGTCTCCGTCGTATAAACTTCCGGTGTCGTCTTCTTCTCTATAGTCGATGTTTTGGGACAAGCGAGGGACTTGGTCTTCTTCCTCCGCAATAACAACCACTCGCCGACTTTTGCTCCTGGGTTTCTGGTAACAATCAGTCAAGCCGTTCTGTCTTATTCGATCTTTTTCCCACTCCTCTTGCCAATCAAAATCCGAAGTATAATCTTGCCAAGAAGTATCAAACTCGAAATCAGTACGTGATGATATCTCATCTGACAGCGTATCCTTGTTACCTTGAAAACATAAAGTTTTAATTGTACTGGTTACCTTGCCTGCCTTTGCTGTACAGTCAGTTAATAATTTCAATGTAATATGTACAATACATAATACTTACGATATATTAAATCGTGTCTAAACTTTTTGCAGTTGGATCCCCATGAATAATCTGTTTTGTCATCCTTCGCGGAATTGTTTACGATGATCTCCAATTGCTTTATACAGGTCCTCAACTGCATCTAAAACGAAAGAACCGAAAATGTGCATTACAAAAGAGCTACCTTATTGGGTTTGGTTCGCTTTAGTGAGTCATTCAATCGAAATTAAGCTGAGCTAAAGTAAAGGAGTACGGTTCTAATAGTTACCTGAGCTTCTATCAACGTATCATGGGTGTTCTTAATCTTCAATACCATGTCCAAACACTTTGAACAACAATGGGTGTCCTCCTTATTCCATTCATTTTCACTGATACCTTCTATTTTTAACAGTTTACAGGTAATAGGCAGACATATTTTTAACTTGTCAACGACACGAAGGTCGTCTCCAAAGTTACAAGGATTGATTAGTTCCGTACAGATAAAACAAGCCATCACTGGAAATTATAACTGAATCTGTCAGAATATCTCTGGAATCTGTTAACTTAAATTAAAATCACTGACTGAGAAATTCCTAATTTTCAAGCATAGTTGATATTTCGACTACCTTATTCAATCCAGATAACATAACTCGAAATCAAGTATTTTTTTAAAATGCTCTTAGAAACTAAAAAAGTGATCTAAGAAAATGCACTCAAAGCGACCACTTCCTTGGGCAGATGGTAAAGAAAAACATCAACATCAACAGCTGATCCCTGCAAACAAAAATATTTTGTGCTCGATTGCTCGGCTGTCATAATCTTGGTTGTTTCCAACGCTTAATTTTGTATGGAATTTTAGGGTTTAGTCATTCGTAATGGCTAAACGGTCTGAACACCTTAACTGTCTACTTTGCTTTGACAGCTTAAGAAGTTCTGGAAAAAGAATTAAGTTGCCAAATGAGCTTGGAAGCGTACCGGCTGAAGTATTTCAAAAAGTTTGTGAGGTTACTGTTGATCCCTATTGATGAGATACGAAATGAATGGGACTTGGAGGGTATGGATCTCCCTCCTTTTTGTTATTTATGTTCAGAAGGTAACTAGTCATACTGACAACTGAACAATAATTAGTTGAATTGTCAAAAAGTAAATGTTTCGATCGCATTTTCGTTGCAGGAATAAGGATGATGGTAAACTTGCGAAATCAGTTGGCAGATATTAATAGGAAGATTGAAACCCAGATAAGTCAAATCAACGAAGCAATAAATCGCTCGGAAAGTGTCGTTGTGTCTTTTGGGGATCAGAAAACAATCTCTTTCCGATCAAGGGTTGCTGGAAATACAAGTAACATATTTAACTTACACAACAACAGTGGATATGTTTCTTAAACTTTGGGTTTGGTTTAGGAGCAAGCAATATTCAGCCCACGGCCCTTCAGATCAGATCACCAGAGTTCCCACAGACAACTCCAGGGAGCTTCACCACATCATGGAATCGTCAAGTTGAAAAATACTAATACTAATATCGACCTGAACACCTCAGATGCTAAAGCAGAATACTTTGAAGACAATACCAATGACGATGATAGGAACAACTCTTACTCTTCGGGTAGCGATAATGAAACGGATCTGCCATCTGCAAGTCTTCCTCCAATTACTAGACATGTACCTGTCTCTGAAGCGTTCCCATTCCTCCCTCCTCATCCTCCACGAGCCAATCCATTTTCAAAGCTTGCACGAGCGTCTGAAACATTTTCTCCCGTAGTGACCGACGACTCTGGGAAAATGATTTACGAAGGTATCCAGATCATCCCTGTCTCCAAACGGTTACCAATGTGGCCAGTGTTCCGCCGTAATAGGCAAGGACCATTCTTCTATATCTATGAGGAAAACAAAAATCCACATGAAAGGATTTCACCTCGGTGGTTACAAGTGTTCTCTATGTGCCAAAGACTTCACATCCGCAGACATTCTTCTGCAACACCTCAACCGATCTCACACTCCAAGGCCTGTGCTGCCTTGTGCAATATGTGGAAGGGAAATGAAACACTTCAGCCTCAAGGAACACATGTACACTCACATGAACGCTGCTGAAAAAGCCCTTGCAATTGCTTCTGGTTTCAAACTGCCTAAAAAGAAATGCGCAAAATTGCCATGCAGGATATGCGGGAAACTAAACCGATCGCCTGCCGTTCTAAAGGCTCACGAGATGACCCACGTGGATGCGAAATTCAGGAAGGACTACGAGTGCCCCCACTGCCAAAAGAAATTTGCTTACAGTGACGGCCTTAAAACACACATTGACACGTTTCACAACGACCTTTGCCTGAGGAAAAAACTTTGTAATGTGTGCGGCGAGTCTATACCCTTAAAAATTTACAGACTACATCTGAAAAACCACAGTAAAAGAATTGAATGCAAATACTGCAGAAAACTTTGTAAACCCGATAAACTCAACGAGCACCAGACCAAGTGTGAAGAGAAGGGAAAGAAAGTGAAGGAACGTCATCAATGCGACATCTGCAACCAGCTTTTCAACTCCCGGAAATATTTGCGACTTCATCAGAAACTGAAACATAAGGACCACTGGCTTCTGACAGAAAACCACCTTTTACTTCGACGCGGACGGAAGCGACTAGAACCAAAGCCGTCACCAATTGAAAATGAAGAAGATGACCATGTATCTCATGAGGTAGAAAGAGTAAATGCTAAAAAACTCAGATTTTTTATGTATGAAGTTGAAAAGTCTAGTGAAGGGTGGAAGTGTGAATGTGGAGTTACCGTTAGTGGCGACGAAGAATCTGTCAAGTGTCATATTCAGGACTGGCATTTAGGTGCATTCAAGTGTTCTCACAAGTGTGGAAAAACGTTTAAAAATTTCGATGAAGCGGCTATGCATGCTAGAAAGGTCCATGAAGAACGTGATGTTTTTCCCTGTACGATTTGTGGAGCCCCTAGTTCCAAGAAAACAATTCAGAAGCACGCCTGGAGTCACAAGAGCTTTAAAGAAGCCCTTGCTGCGGTAAATGACGGAGAAAGGTTACCCAAATCAGGATTTGACGAGGATCTTCGGAAATGCCTCCCGGAGTTCGGGGTTGCGGCTGAAGTCACTTGTCAGATTTGTAGCGATCATGGGTTTACTAGCGTGGAAGCATTGTTCCAGCATAGATGCGATAAGCATCCGGATGCACCAACAAAAAGGGTTGGACGCAGACCTGAGCCTCAAAAACGAGGAAGAAAAAGTAAATCTCATAGAATGAGCAAAAACTGTTCCATTTGTGGGAAACAGTTTGCGTCACAGTACAAGGCGAAAAGACACATGATTCAAGTTCATCGTCATTCCCTTCAAGACGAATTAGACAAAGAAGAATTCCAGGGGGATCAGGATACGCGAAAGGAGGCTGTAAAGGTTGAAGTTGAATCTGAAGAGGATTCGAAGGAAAAGATGAATATTGATATTTGCATCAAGGACGAGGTATTCGGTTCCGGTTCTGATGAAAGCAATGAAGACCTCCATCCTGAAGAAGATAACGATTATAGGGAAAAGAAAGAATCCAATCAGAGTCACCAGAGGGAATCAATGTCTCGACGAAGCTCAAAACGACAATCTAACAGCAATGTGTGCTACGCTGAAAATGATTCCGACGATTGAAAATTTTATAGCTAGCATAGATTTAGCTTTTATAATATTATTATCGAATTTATTTTACCTTTAATTTTTAATAATTATATCATGTATTACAATTACAAGGAGGGATACATAACAGCTACAAAATGAAAAGCCATAATCTATGCCATTTTTGTACTAGAGAGAAGTGTTACGAAGAATTATTACATAAAAACAACGTTGCAATAAAAGCAACTTTGCTTTAGCAATAAACGCACGTGTACGATATTTTGTATGTGTAATCGATCGTTGCCACGGTACTAGGATCACTCCAGGATGGCATTCCAATATATTTGAAAGTGTTTAACAATGAATAATGACAGTAACGATTAACAAAGCTAGAAAACTTTTCCTATTGCTCCCCGTGTAACTGAATTGCAATCAGAAACGAATGAAGTGTTCCACCTTGCCCCATTTTTGGACTTGGCTATGGCTATTTCATTCTGATTATGGCTTGAATTGTCGTTTAATTGTTCTTAAATGAGATGAATATTCTACCAATTACTCCAAAATACAACGATTGTCTTCAGCAAAACGACCGTTCCTGACGAAGATACGTCGCCTCATTTACTTGCAAAGATACTTGGTCAAAGCCGAGAGTTCATAGAGTTTGTGGAAAAATTAACAGTTGACAGTAGCGCATTGGTTAAAAGGTTCTTTAGATCGTGTACGGACATTCAGGGATATCCACTCTTCGTTGTAAGTTCCGGCACATTTCCCTTTTTTGGCACCAAGGGATTCATTTCCTGGTTTCCATGCTTGTATGCTTAGTATGTAGTACGCGATAGCAGATAAGTTTCAACACGTGGCATACAAAACCCTACTATGCGTTCATCTTGCGTATAGTGGCAAAATATCGGTGAATTGTGCAATTATTAACCTCCTAACCCTAAGCAATGATGCAGCTTAAAATAAAATTGGGGGTTTGAAATCAGTTAGTTTTAAAATTTAAGTCAGAAACAGAAGTGCCGATAGCCAAGAAGAGTATCAATTCATTTTGGGTTCACATTTTTTTTATTTCTTTTATTATCAGAAGAGAATTACAAAGTATCTTACACAGATAAGTTACACGTTAGCAAATCTGAAGATGATACTATTTTAACCAATCACATAAATATGACAACAGTTAAAGGAACAATAACATTTGATGATTGTTTACATTAATTACACTGGCGTTCTTTAGTTTGAAGCATCCACTTTGTGAATATTCATCGATTCTCCTTGGCTGGTAGTGGTATCGTAGTGGAAGGGATTGTCTGAGGCATGAAGCATCTCAACAATTTTCTTAGAAGTCTGTCCCGACTGCGGGTCCACAACTTCTTCCTCCTTAACAACCCTCCAAGCCCTGCAATTCTTCCCTTTCCCTTGACGTTTGATGTCCTGACACATATCACAAAATTCTGCGACATGATTAGTCGGGCTTTCATCCATATCAGGTTCTCCTGCTCCTCCTCCACAAGCTCTACCACCTCTTCGCTTCATCTCCAACTTACGCTTCCACCACGGAGCCATTTGCTTCAACTTGCTAATCTTGGTAATTTCTCCGCGACTTCCACACTTCGTGCAACGTTGAGTCTTTTGCTCGTTAATGGAAAAGTCCTCCCATTCCGAGCAGTCTTTCTCTTGACATGATTTATTCATGCAGCGAAACCAGTAGTGACGACCAAAGCGTTCCTGGGGTGGACCGGAGGGAAACACCGCCGCATTGCACAAATCGCAGTCTTGAGCTTGAGTTGAGTTAGCTGGAATATGAATGGACTGCCAGAAATTTTCACACTTGAAGCAATGGTAAGAATCCAGTTTTAGCATCTAGAAATGAGATAAAGAGTTACAAGGATCAGAAACTAACCACTTTTAAACAAACTGTAATTAAATTACGAGGTCGTTCAATAAAATTGTTGACCAAATACACAAAATTGGTGAGATACGTGTTAATAAACATTAAATATAGCATGAATCAAACCTCATCAACGGCATTGACGAGCTTGGCGGCTTTGTTACAACTGTCACAGTCGATTCCTCCTTCGTCGTCTTCTCGCTCCCAGGCATGTGCCGATCCCCATGTCCGCTTGCACTGATCATTGGAACACTTGAACGTAGCAAAGACTTTAAAAAATGTAAGTGGACATGGACCATTCCCTTTTTTTCCCTGGGTAGACGTGGACGGATTTAGTTGACCTGATTCTTCCAAGTCTCCTTTTCCTTTCTTCTCCGCGTGCTGCCCTTTTGATCCCATTTTACTTCTACGGATAGAATTCAGATGAATCAATTGATATTAGTACTGACCAGAGACACAAAATTGGCGATGTGTTGTAAAATAACCGAATTGTAATTAGATTAGAGTACCCGACCTGGCAATGACGAATTCCTAATGAATTGAACAAATGAAAACGACAAAACTGCAGAACGAACTCACATCCAACTTTTGACGCAGTGATAAACAGCCACCACTCCACACTCAGCCAACAGCGAACTGAGGAACAGACGCGGCAAATATGCACGACAAACCTCACACCAACAAACTTCTGAAGTAATGATAAACAGTGAATGTGGTTGCGGCGTTCCGCATCTGCAGATTCTTCTCTACCGACATGCGATGAATGTACAAAATGTAGCATAACATACTAATTGGAAATTGGAATTAGTAATTGGAATTAGTAACTGGAAATAGCATCCCGTACGATTTTATATTGTTTTTAAAAAACCTGGTTCTCTTGATGACCGCGTGTCACGTAACTGACAAGCGCACGACCAACCTGTGATGCCTGAAGGAGAGCCATTCAGTCAACAGGCAGTTCGTTTGTAACTACTAGAAGTTTACTTACACCAATTCTCGCAGTGTCAGTAATTGTCAATTTCCTGATTTGGGTTTATTACATACCAGGTTCAGTCTAGACTCTTCACCCGATAAAGCAATAAAAGCAATCTTAGGACAGTCCTTTCTTCATTTACGCAGCCGGATCATTTTCACCGGATGAGATATTTATGTTAGAAAAAATTTTGCAAGAGTATGACCTAAGGTATTCATAGTATTCATAGTATGCAAGAGTATTCATAGTAACGTAAAACCTTAGTATGCAACGTGTCCAAATAGTCAGGGTCATGCTTAGAGGATCTTTTACTGCTCTTTACGGCAGTTTCTTACAAGTTAGGTTTCAAACGACAGTATTAGTAGATTTGACTGAGACGCACTTTATTTTTTACATTACACAAAACATTCAACAGTAATTGAAGTTTCTTCATTGACACACAACATGTAATGGTAAACAGAATAGTAACAAAGAGTATAAACTTAACAATTTCAATCCAAGTGCATTTGGCCGTATTTGGTATAAGTAACAATAATATACTAAAAGAAATAATTAAGAGGTACATTTATTATCTGGACAAAACCCATTGAAATCACAAAAAATGGGCTAAGCGTACTGCACGCTGTCGCCTAATAATTTAGTAAGTGTAGTGTTGCCGTCGTCTCTTAGAGCTTTTGGATACATTGTACTGCCAATTCTGCAAGGTCAGTCGAATTTTGTCGTACGCAAGTTTTGGGCATTTCTGTTGCTGGGCGATCTTGTAAATTTGGTTCAGTAGTGACTTCCTTGTTATCTTCTCCTCGGCTAGGAACAGGGCATACCAGAACTCATCCGCGTCTTCAAGTTGCACGTTATCTCCACCGTAAGTCCGCAAAAGTAAAATCGAAGTGTGCAAGTACCGGATGCAATAAATGGCACAGTCGTTTTTCCGGTCGGTGTCATTCAAGCCACGCAAGTCAAGAGTTTTGAATTGTACCTGTTCAACATACGCCAGGTCTGGTTCCAAATTAATGCCGGCATGTCTGAAGTATACCTGTTGTGGTTGGAGAAATTATAACTCAGTATCAGGTCCCCTTATCAAGGAAACATACACAATGTGCGCACGCCACCGATAGTTTATCTAACTTACTTGGTGAATTATTTTTATTCCTCCCTTTACGTAGTTGACGAAATCAGCATAGAAAGCAGACATATCGTATTTCTTAAGATCCATACAAAATTCGTACATACTGTCCAACAGGAGAATTTTGGGCCCTTTACGGTTACCTGGGTATACAGGAAAACATTAAAACCGATCTATAATCTATAATTTTTAAATAATAACGGGATGTTCAACACTCACCATCGATCCAACTTTGGTACAGATGCGCACTCTTCGCGTTTACATCTCCATCGAGACCAAGTGCTTCAACAATTAGAGCACCAGTTGGAAATGGATTGCAAATCAACACTAATAGCCAATGCCCTCTAAAAATAGTATTAGCATGAATGAAATAATGAATGATTGGGTTGGGTCTAATCTAATCATTTATTCAGGCACTTACTGTACCAATACCGGCAGGACAAGATGTGTGATTTTGGTAAAATCACCATCGTTGCCATTAAGTTTCTTGATGTGCCCATAGACTTTCTCTTCTTGTTCAGGGCGCACTTTCCTCGTATAGCAAATACTGATCCATACCCAGTGCTCCAATACTATCATTCCAGGATAGCCTTTCATATCTTGGAACTCTTTCAGTAAGAAGTAATCCAAAACAGAGTCGTAGACTTGCTCCCCTGGCCGCAATGACATGGCGTGCTTCAATTTCACCTCCAGGGTGGACGACTTGACAACACTGAAAGTAAATCATAACAGACGGTTAGTTTATAAAATTACACGACCAGCACGATCACTATTTCGAAAGCTTTATCGCATCATACATTTCATCATCCAGTTGTAAAAGTTCCTTTGCGCGTTTTCGCTTCTTCTCTGGTTTCTGGATTGTTTTTTGTTCAAGTTGCTTCAATTTGGCCAACTCATCTTTAATGCGGATAAATTGTGATCTGGTTTCAATCCTCATTTTTACCGCAAATTTGGCACCCTCAATAACCGTTTTTCGGTGGTAACCTGTCCAAGAGTTCGGGCACTTGACACTTTTTTCTTCGAGAAAAGCCATAATTTTGTCAGCTTTTTGACCGAGATTCTTTCTTGCATATTCAGGCGAAATAACAAGGAAGACCGTGTCTAAAACAATCACACAAAGTTTGTATCAGATTTGTGGATGAGTAGAAGTTTTACTTCGTACTATCATGATTGATTAATGATTGAGTTACCTTCCTTGGCGATTTGCCCCTTGATGAACCTTGCAGGGATGAACAAATTTTTCCCAAAAATTAAGGGATCCTTGCTGGCTGCGTTCACATCGTTGGTGAAACGATAAATGGTGTACACATCCTTCTCCGATTCATTAAGATTCGTCTTTCCAACTTCCTCCGATAGATCTAAAGCGTCTGCTTCAAGACTCAACTCAACCGGGGATGAGTCAACTGATTCGTTAAGGCTGTTCTCAACGATTGATAAGTCAAACGCGTTTCTTGAGGCTTCTGGCTGGTTGGATACACTAGTCTGGGAATCCGTTTGTTCCTCATTAGGATGATCCACGACTTCTGAAATAACTGAATAAAATAAAAGAAAAACTGGATTAAACATGGCCCCTTTCATTACGCAACATGACGTTAACATGGCTTTTCTTCCACACTTACTCCGAGAACCCATGCTGAAGGATCGATGGCGCCGGAAGGAGACACTGAAGAATCGACAGTTACAGATTTCAAATCGAAATCGAATTCTTTTGAACACTTTGAAGATATAAGAACGAAAGAGATAACAAAATCCAGAAGGAAATTCTTCAAAATCAGCTTTTCACTTTTCTCCGCAACTAAACCAACAAACCAGGAACCAGACAGAAATATCAGTCAACAATCGACAAGGACGGCAAGGCATGAAAGAAAAGAACGCGGTTTTTTTCGTATCAAAATTGCATTTGCATAAAGGAAAAATGACGTGAATCTGATTAAAAAGTAATGCGCAATTCATGTAATTTTGTAGCAACAATTTCATTTCATTTACACTATATAGCTTTTTGCTACTTTTTATTGGTATAATTAATGAATTTCATTTCGCTTTCACGAGTTCCAAATCCAAATTGAGTTTTCGGCAGTTAGCTTGCTTGAAAATGTGTACAATACAATGAGGCCTAAGAATTTTTTTTTTGTTCGGTCACTATTACCAAGCAGGTCTACTGACAGTAAACCATCATCACCTATCGATTGGAATTTG